>CM049389.1:22446381-22486384 GCA_026937815.1 Etheostoma perlongum | reverse complement strand
CCTCTTAAAGCATGAGCATTGCTGAAATTTCTTAGCAAATTCTATGAGGAGTAATGCATATATACATGTTTACAATCACAATTATATGAGGGTGTCTGACGAATTACATACATTGATTACTGAGTTGGGACCAGATCCCTATAGATTACAGATGGACTTATTGGTAAAAGAAAAAAAACAATGAGTCAGAGAGCTTAGAGAGAGAAATTAGGAAAAAGTAATGGAAGAATATAGAACAGTTCACATTCCAAATTATTAGATTTAAGTGCTTACCACACCCAACCTACGCAAAACTGACCAATGGTTTACATCCATATGTCTGAGTGAGAGAGATGTACAGGACCTAGCAGGGGTCCTTTAATGTTTATGGACTAAAGGGCCTGCCGATGTAGGCCTGATGAAAGCTGCCCAAAAACCAAAACAAGGCCAGACTGGCAGCCCAGGGTGAGACAATGCCCACTCAGACCAGAGGCAGAGAGAGACATTGCACCTGTAATTAGAGAGTTAGTAGAAGCAGGACTAATCAGAGAATAACTAAAGCCTGTAATGGGAAAATCACATAGACAAGATTTTCTTTTAGTTAATTGTTCATTTATCAAGTGGTTCTACATCGTAGGTGGCAACGAAAAGCAGGCGCCTCAAGAGATATGCAACGGTCAGCTTGCCCAAACTGTAGGTTAGAACCTGAACCTGACACTAACCCTGCATTACATTATATATTATATAACCCTAACCCTGCATTACATTATATATTATAATATATATTATTATACATTATATAACCCTAACCCTGCATTACATTATATATTATAATATATATTATTATACATTATATAACCCTAACCCTGCATTACATTATATATTATAATATATATTATACATTATATAACCCTAACCCTGCATTACATTATATATTATAATATATATTATTATACATTATATAACCCTAACCCTGCATTACATTATATATTATTATACACTATAATATATATTATTATACACTATAATATATATTATTATACTTGTATCATTATCTCTGCATGTCCCCCCCCTCCTTGGGTCTACCAAAGGCACCTTCAGCAGACGGCAAGATGGCAACCGGAGCAGGAAAGAAGGGCAAGAAGGAGGAGGAGCAGCCTGCAGCAGTGAAGGAGGAAGAGGAGGAGCATCCTGTAGCAGTGAAGGAGGAAGAGAAGGAGGAGCAGCCTGTAGCAGTGATGGAAGAGGAGTATGTGGTGGAGAAGGTGTTGGACCGCAGAGTGGTGAAGGGAAGAGTAGAGTTTCTGCTGAAATGGAAGGGGTTCTCAGAGTAAGTATGAGTCTAGAATATTAATACTTGGTGTTCTTGGTCCTGAGATATATAATATATTTACATATTGCAAAGTGTCATCATGGTATCACGCCCTCAAAGTTGAAGGTTTGGTATTTTGACACTACGTTGCAGACCCACAAATAACTTTACAAGATGGCAATAGAATAAAGGAATAATAGGCATGCTAATTAGAGTGAGAATGGATTGTCTAAAAACAAAGTGTGAGGAGATGTTCTTCTGTCTGCACTCACCTTTCCAGTGAGGATAACACATGGGAGCCACAAGACAACCTGGACCTGGACCTTATCACCGAGTACATGAAGAAACACAAGGAGGAGGAGAAGAAGAAGAATGAGGGCAAGAGGAAAGATGTCAGGGAGGTGGAGGTGAGTGAAGGAAAGAGGGTACTCCAGACTGAAGAGTCCCAGAAATCTAATCTCAATATTAATGAATGCACACAGAGGGTTTCTCAAATGTCTTTTAGGATTTATATATAAATGACTCTCGTCATTGCAATATGCACATGCATATTACATACATACATACATACATGCAACATAGTAAGGCAAGGCAATTCCAGTTCCGTCTTTCTGAACTTTCCATTTTAACACAGGAACATCTGGAGATGTTCTGCTAAATGAAGTGTGGTTGGTCCAGGCTACTGTGCATGTAGCTTGGAGCTCCAGTTAATGACTTTTGGGCCTTCCATTTTAGTAGTTCTTTCAGTTTGAATGCAGAAGATGCTTGACACTCTGAAGTCCTATGGATTGGTCCCCTCACCAGCCCTTGCTTTTTCTCCATTCAAACAGAAGATTTTAATCTAGTAAAACATGGTCAACTAGAATTCACTCACACCTCCCATTAGTTCTTCTAACCCTTAAATCATTATTTCTGCATGTCCCCCCCTCTTGGGTCTACCAAAGGCACCTTCAGCAGACGGCAAGATGGCAACCGGAGCAGGAAAGAAGGGCAAGAAGGAGGAGGAGGAGGAGCAGCCTGCAGCAGTGAAGGAGGAAGAGGAGGAGGAGCAGCCTGCAGCAGTGAAGGAGGAAGAGGAGGAGCATCCTGTAGCAGTGAAGGAGGAAGAGGAGGAGGAGCAGCCTGCAGCAGTGAAGGAGGAGGAGGAGTATGTGGTGGAGAAGGTTTTGGACCGCAGAGTGGTGAAGGGAAGAGTAGAGTTTCTGCTGAAATGGAAGGGGTTCTCAGAGTAAGTATGAGTCTAGAATATTAATACTTGGTCACTTCTTGGTTCACGTTGCAGACCCACAAATAACTTTACAAGATGGCAATAGAGAAAAGGAATAATAGGAATGCTAATTAGAGTGAGAATGGATTGTCTATAAACAAAGTGTGAGGAGATGTTCTTCTTTCTGCACTCACCTTTCCAGTGAGGATAACACATGGGAGCCACAAGACAACCTGGACCTGGACCTTATCACCGAGTACATGCAGACACACAAGGAGACGGAGGAGAAGAAGAAGAAGGAGGGCAAGAGGAAAGATGTCAGGGAGGAGGAGGTGAGTGAAGGAAAGAGGGTACTCCAGACTGAAGAGTCCCAGAAATCTAATCTCAATATTAATGAATGCACACAGAGGGTTTCACAAATGTCTTTTAGGATTTATATATATATATATATTTATATATACTCTCGTCATTGCAATATGCACATGCATATTACATACATACATACATACATACATACATACATACATACATACATACATACATACATACATACATACATACATGCAACATAGTAAGGCAAGGCAATTCCAGTTCCGTCTTTCTGAACTTTCCATTTTCACACAGGAACATCTGGAGATGTTCTGCTAAATGAAGTGTGGTTGGTCCAGGCTACTGTGCATGTAGCTTGGAGCTCCAGTTAATGACTTTTGGGCCTTCCATTTTAGTAGTTCTTTCAGTTTGAATGCAGAAGATGCTTGACACTCTGAAGTCCTATGGATTGGTCCCCTCACCAGCCCTTGCTTTTTCTCCATTCAAACAGAAGATTTTAATATAGTAAAACATGGTCAACTAGAATTCACTCACACCTCCCATTAGTTCTTCTAACCCTTGTATCATTATCTCTGCATGTCCCCCCCCCTCCTTGGGTCTACCAAAGGCACCTTCAGCAGACGGCAAGATGGCGACCGGAGCAGGAAAGAAGGGCAAGAAGGAGGAGGAGGAGGAGGAGGAGGAGCAGCCTGCAGCAGTGAAGGAGGAAGAAGAGGAGGAGCAGCCTGTAGCAGTGGAGGAGGAGGAGCAGCCTGCAGCAGTGAAGGAGGAGGAGGAGGAGTATGTGGTGGAGAAGGTGTTGGACCGCAGAGTGGTGAAGGGAAGAGTAGAGTTTCTGCTGAAATGGAAGGGGTTCTCAGAGTAAGTATGAGTCTAGAATATTAATACTTGGTGTTCTTGGTCCTGAGATATATAATATATTTACATATTGCAAAGTGTCATCATGGTATCACGCCCTCAAAGTTGAAGGTTTGGTATTTTGACACTACGTTGCAGACCCACAAATAACTTTACAAGATGGCAATAGAAAAAAGGAATAATAGGAATGCTAATTAGAGTGAGAATGGATTGTCTAAAAACAAAGTGTGAGGAGATGTTCTTCTGTCTGCACTCACCTTTCCAGTGAGGATAACACATGGGAGCCACAAGACAACCTGGACCTGGACCTTATCACCGAGTACATGCAGAAACACAAGGAGGAGGAGAAGAAGAAGGAGGAGGAGGGCAAGAGGAAAGATGTCAGGGAGGAGGAGGTGAGTGAAGGAAAGAGGGTACTCCAGACTGAAGAGTCCCAGAAATCTAATCTCAATATTAATGAATGCACACAGAGGGTTTCTCAAATGTCTTTTAGGATTTATATATTATGTAGCGATATTCAACAGATTTGTTCAACAAACTCAGAATGGGATTGAAAACAAAAATACTCATTAATAGTATTTAATTTGGACAAGATATCCAAAAGTTTGCGTGGGTTGCTAGCTACAAAAATTAGTTTTTTTCACAACTTAACAATTTTTTATCCAAACAAAATTCTTTTATGAGTTTTTTGTAACGCCCAACTCAAGATGCTATACGCTAATCTTCAGCCAGATCGATCACGAGACCCCGGACGAGTTTGGAAAAGTATGTTTTGCACATTTCACGATTTTTGTAAAAGACATCCCAACCCCAAATGGATGTGGCCGATATAGCATCCTGAGGTTGCTGGTACAAAACCTTACTGAATCAATTTCATATACCATATTTTTTGCACTATTGGGCGCACTAGATTATAAGGCGCACTGTCAATGAATGATCTATTTTCAATCTTTTTTCATATATAAAGCGCACCGGACTAGAAAGCGCATTAAGCGGGAAATAAAACCAGTCAGTCAAACTTTATTAAACATGTTCACAATAACTCTCAACATTATCAAACGTTAATGAGCGTATTCACAATAAATACCAACCTTGTTAAGTTGTAACACGTAACACAATACACTCAATTTTTCTGTTTATTCCTTGTCCACAAATCCTTCAAATTCTTCATCTTCAGTGTCCGAGTTTAACAGTTGGGCGATTACGGCATCCAAAATGCCCGAATCGCTCTCGTCATTATCCGAGTCAGTGTCGTTGCTGTTAGCTGGCAGTTCAGTGATGATTCCGGCCTTTGTGAAGACTCGGACCACAGTTGAGACTGATACCTTAGCCCAGGCATCCACGATCCATTGGCATATATAGTGGCGTAAGTCGCCCGGCGCTGTCTCCCTGTCTTGGTGAATGTGTGTTCGCCTTCTGTCATCCACTGCTCCCACGCAGCTCGCAGTTTAACTTTGAACTCCCTGTTAACACCAATATCTAGCGGCTGGAGTTCTTTAGTTAATCCACCTGGAATGATGGCAAGCTCCGAATTAGTTTGCTTCACTTGGTTTTTGACAACATCGGTGAGATGGGCGCGCATGGAGTCGCAGATCAATAGGGACGGAGATTTGTGAAAAAAGCCATCCAGTTGCTGCGAGACGGTAGTTCGTGTGCGGATAGAGAGATTACGTCTTTTCATAAAACGAAAGCACCAAGAAGGACCGCCTCGAAAGTCATTGATATTCATGTCCCGTGCTAACGCTGTTGCCTTCAGTCGAATAGAGACTGTAGAGACGCTTCTACCTGCTGCTCTCTGTTCAATAACCCACTGTTCAATTTTGTCTTCTAACTGTGGCCATCTCGCTTTGTTCCCGCGGAAACTCTGTGTGGTCTTCTTTACTTGGCGCAGGTCATCTTCTTGCTTCCTCCACTTCCGTACCATTGATTCATTCATGTTGAATTCTCTCGCAGCTGCTCTATTCCCATGTTCAACTGCGTGTCTTTTGAGTTTGAAGTCCGCGTCGTAGGCGTGTCTTTTGACAGGTGCCATTTTGAGGTCCTTATACACACACTGTAATATTATGGTGAAGCCCAGTATATATTACTCCGTGACGCTCCTGGCTACGGTAGCCGTAATGCTGCAAGCGGTGCGGCTTTGTAGTTTACCAAAGTCGTACTAAAACATTTTGACTTAGCGCCGTGAGCGCCTTGTACCACACAAAATCGCTTAGAGGTCAGTAAGCAAAACCAGAATTAATCCATATATACAGCGCTTCGGTTTATAAAGCGCACTGTTGTTTTTTGAGAAAATTAAAGGCTTTTAAGTGCGCCCTATAGTGCAAAAAATACAGTATATCTCTATATGGACTGCCCATGGGATCTTTACCAAATTTGAAGTGTTTGATCTAGGGCCACTCCTAAGGCCACACATACAATGGTGTACTGATTGGTTAAAGTGGGCGTGGCCCAATACACCCCCAAAATGCTTTTGAGCTTGTCTTTTTGTGCTAGACGAAATGTCTTCACCAAGTCCAGTTGCCCTTGATTTAAACCTTTCTTGGATACTATATCCTGGATGACTCAGAACCTTTACATACATCGAAGCTATGTTTTTAAACATCCATGATCACGACATATGCGCCTGTGTTTGTCAGAGGCATCAGTGATGCTCAGCAGTTTTATTCCAGCGCAGAAACTTCTGCTGAGCTTCAGAAATGCTTGAGGAGCTTGTGTGGACAATACCACATTACTTGCTCAATAAAAGAGATAAACTTCTGAAAAGCTGTTTGATTCAGACACCAGTGACGCTATTGAGAAGTAGTTAAACTAGTATCGTTACTGCCCAATACTGCTGGCCATGCAAGTTTGATTTTAATGGGGATGTTGGCAGGTAATTAAGAAAGGTAATGCATCAGTCAAACAAGGTTCCATAGACATGCTCTAAATGTTTCTAGTTTAAGATAAAGCTCTACAGCATGGCACCTCACTAACTCACTCTCTTGGTTTTTCTGTCTGTTGATAGAAACGGAGAGGAAGAGGAGTCAAAAGTCACCGCTGTCAGCACTGTGACAAATCCTTCACAACATCAGGATATTTAAAGATTCATCAGAGAGTTCACAATGGAGAGAACCCTTACAGCTGTGATCAATGTGGGGCAGCTTTCACAATGCAGAGTACCCTAAAAAAACATCAACGCATTCACACTGGAGAGAAACGTTACAGCTGTGATCAATGTGGGAAAACCTTTTCTCGGAGTGGTTGCCTTAAAAGTCACCAGCGCATTCACACTGGAGAGAAGCCGTACAGCTGTGAACAATGTGGAAAAACTTTTTCCCATTGTAGTAGCCTTAAATCTCACCAGCGCATTCACACTGCAGAGAAGCCGTACAGCTGTGAACAATGTGGAAAAACTTTTTCCCATTGTAGTCACCTTAAATCTCACCAGCGCATTCACACTGGAGAGAAGCCGTACAGCTGTGAACAATGTGGAAAAACTTTTTCCCATAGTAGTCACCTTAAATCTCACCAGCGCATTCACACTGGAGAGAAGCCGTACAGCTGTGAACAATGTGGAAAAACTTTTTCTCAGAGTAGTAGCCTTAAAAAACACCAGCGCATTCACCCTGGAGAGAAGCCGTATAGCTGTAAACAATGTGGGGAAACTTTTTCTCAGAGTGGTCACCTTAAAACTCACCAGCGCATTCACACTGGAGAGAAGTCGTACAGCTGTAAACAATGTGGGGAAACTTTTTGTCGGAGTGGTCACCTTAAACACAAACACAAATAACCACGCTCAAACAGTTCGTATGTGTCATTGATTTGTTTTTATTATTGCAAATACAGTATTAATTCAATTCAATTTCAATTCAATGTATTTATAGTATCAATTCACAACAAGAGTTAGCTCAAGACACTTTACAGATAGAGTAGGTCTAGACCACACTCCAGAATTCACAAGGACCCAACAGTTTCCTCCAGAGCAAGCAACAGTGCGACAGTGGCGAGGAAAAACTTCCTTTTAGGCAGAAACCTCTGTTAGACCCAGGCTCTTGGTAGGTGGTGTCTGACGGGCCGGTTGGGGTTAGAATGAAAAGTGGCAATTACAGTCCCAAAAAAAATAGTAGTTGTTAGTATTCCTTTGTAGTAGGCACAGCAGAGTGTAGCAGGAAGAACATGGCATCGCAGAGCGTGTAGCGGGACCATGGCGACAGCTGCAACCATGATTTTGGAGCCTCCCTGATCCAAGGAAACATGCTGGGGGAAAAAGAAAGGACTCCGGGGAATGACTCCCCAGAGCTAGGTTAGTAACAAGCATTTCTGGGACATGGATGCACATAATTGGAAAGATAGAAAGATAGAAGAGAGAAAAACTCGGTGTGTCACAGGAAGTCCCAGCTGTCTAAAACTATTACAGCATAACCAGGAGAGACAGTGTAAAGAGAGGAGCCTGGTCAGGCTACAACTCTCCCCAAACCCTCCCTTGGTTAGAGTAGGGGGAGAGACACTTAGGGTTAGGGTCAGGGTTAAGGTCAGGAAGATCAAAGTGGGGGATGGGATACAGACCCGGGTTAGGGTAGGGGAGAGAAAGATAGAGTTAAGATCAAGACGGTCAAAGTGGGGGATGAGATACAAACTCTGGTTAGTGTAGGGCATATTATTATATATGCCCTTACTATAAGGGCATATTGGTAATGTTGGTAACAAAGTGCTGACCACCCGTTTTTTAATATATGCCTGCAGAAAGAGGTCCAGGGTCAGACAAACCTGGGGTGAGCAGCTGTGGTGACAACCGATGTAACTCACTGTAGCTTTGTCTCTAGAATATTCTACAGCAAATAAAGTTCTATATTCCAACTATATGTCTTGGACCCTTCTTCCTGAAAAGAATCTGGGGGCAGGATTTGACCCCAACAGTAGATGGCCTCACTTCTGCCTCCTTAAATATTTCAAAAGGGGTGGCTCAAGGCTCAATCCTTGGGCCTCTTCTTTTTATTATTTATACAAACAATCTCTGCAATAATATCAAAAATGCAAACTATCATTACTATGCTGATGACACTGTTCTGGGTCCACATTAGGTCAAGCAGTCCCACATTTACAGTCCGCTTTTAACATCTTGCAACATAATCTGGCAAGATGGGGGGATATTCTGTCTCATAGTTATGATTTTGTTGTTTAAAATGTAGCAAATTCTTCATATTTTTCAGCACTTTATCTCTGATGGAGTTGTAGTTGGTGGATTAATAATTCGATCAACAGTGGAAACAAGCCCTTTGCTCTTTGCTGTTGTTAATATTTTAGAGAAGAAAGACTGGCCGGTTCCATCTCTTTGTTGTAGTGGTTCACTTTATTCTTCTAGATGTCGTAGTGAACATGGAGTTTGGTTTGTCTCCACTTTGGTTCTGCCTGGCGACTCTCTCTCTTTCTCTGCCTAACAACCGCTCCCTCCAAGTTGTTTACAGGGTCAGTTAATGGTGCCGTAGGTAATGGGGGGTTATTTACAGGGTTCATAAAGGCTTCAATAGTGACATTATTTTAACTGTTGGGTAGCTTTCTGCTGTACAGAAAAAGCAGACACATCAAAGAATATGTAACAATAACCTGAGATAGCAATGCCCCCCCCCCAAGGGCACAGTGGTACTTTGTAAAAGGCACTGGTGAGCCTTCTTGACCAGGCAGGAGGTGTTGGTTGACCAGGACATGTCCGCCGAGATGTGGATCCCCAGAAACCTGAAACTGGAGACACGCTCAACAGCCATTCCGTTGATGTGGATGGTGTGGTGCGTGCCTCTGGACTCTTTCCTGAAGTCCACGATGAGCTCCTTGGTTTTGGTGGTGTTGAGGAGCTGGTTATTTTCAGTGCACCATGTGGCCAGGTGCTTGATCTCTTCCGCAAACTTGATGATGGAATTAGATCCGTACACAGGCTTGCAGTCGGAGGTGAAGAGGGAGTAGAGAAACGGCCCTGTGGTACACCAGTGTTGAGTGTGATGGACGTGGAGCAGTTGGAGCCTGATCAACATTCTGGGGTCTGTTGGTCAAAAAGTCCAAAATCCAGTTGCACGTGGAGGTGGTGATGCCCAGGCCTCCAGGTTTGGCTATTAGCTTAGCCGGGATGACAGTGTTGAATGCTGAGCTGAAGTCAACAAACAGCATTCGTGCATAAGTGTTCTTATTGTCCAGATGTGTGAGCACAGAGTGCAGTGCCATGGAAACTGCATCCTCTGTGCTCCTATTGCTATGGTAGGCAAACTGGTGTGAGTCCAATGTGGATGGTAGCGAGTCTTTCAGGTGTGCCAGGACCAGCCGCTCAAAGCACTTCATTACGATGGGTGTCAGTGCTACAGGGCGGTAGTCGTTAAGGTACTTCAGGCTGGAGTGTTTTGGCACTGGCACAATGGAAGTGCATTTAAAGCATGTTGGTACAGCTGCTTGGGCAAGAGACAGGTTGAAAATGTCTGTAAAAACCCCAGCGAGCTGCTCCGCACATGCCCTGAGTACTCGGCCAGGGATGTTATCTGGTCCAGCAGCCTTGTGCGTGCTGATCCTGCTCAGTGCCTTGCAGACATCTGTGGAGGAGAGTGTGATTGGCGGGCGAGGGTTTGAGCTTGGTGGAAGTTTCTCTGTTGTCTCTTTCAAAGCGAGAATAAAAGTCATTCAGCTCGTTCAGGAAGTTGACATCAGTGGCTGCGGGGGTGGAGTGAGTGGGTTTATAGTCACTGATGGCCTGAATGCCCTGCCACATGCATTGAAAAAGTGTCCCTTTTTTCATAAGCTTGTAGCAGTGGATGTGCTGTAGGCCTGTGCATCTCCTGATCTGAAGGCAGTATTGCGTGTCTTCAATAGGAGTCGCACTTCCCTGTTCATCCATGGCTTCTGATTTGGGTATGTGGTGATCTGCTCCTGGGTTGTAACATTGTCTATGGTGGTGTTAATATAATCCAGTACAGAGGAGGTGTAGCAGTCAGGGTCCGTGTGAGAGCCACTGGTGGCTTGAGAAGCAAACATACTCTAGTCTGTGTGTAGAAACCTTTCCTGAAGTGTTAAATCTGCTCCTGCAGGCCACACCTTGATGGTCTTCACCCGATTGATGAGAGGTGCATATTTGGGGGTGAGGAACAAAGAAAGGTGATCTGACTGTCCCAGGTGGGGGGGAGGGGTGTCGCCATGTAAACTCCTGTTTGTGTAAACATGGTCTAAAGTTTTGTTTCCTCTGGTGTGACAAGAAACATGCTGGTGAAATTTTGGTACATGCTGTTTGAATGATTAAAATCACCACGCAACAATTTTGAGCGGTAGTTGTTTCACTGACTTTATGTTTGAATGATTAAAATCCCCGTGGTAGCCCGCAACAATGAACAATGTCTCCCAACAATAGCAGCTTTGGTAAATGTACAATCCACCGTGGGTGTTCTATCCACCCAGAATGTGTTAGCTTTAGCTTAGCTCTTAGTCCTCAAAAGTCTCTGCTTCCCCTTTGTTTTGTTCATCATCTTGGCAAGAAAATGCTGGGTAAACAGAGCTGAAGCTCTTAGTCCTCCACGCCCCCTGGTTTACGATCTCGACGCCGGGCAGAGTGCGTAGCTTCGGGTCTTCTGGCGATCTCAGGAAGGAGTCGAAGGTTGTCCATAAAACTGTCGGAAATTCGCAAACCAATATCCAAAAGCTCACGTCGGGTGTACGATGTAAAGGCACAACTGTTCTGCACAAACAAACCCGAAATGAACAAGAAAAATACCGCAAAATTGCAGAATCTGGAGAGACCGCGAGCCTCGCGCCGCCATCTTGGTCAGTTTAAGGGTTCTAGGGCCACACATACAATGGTGTACTGATTGGTTAAAGTGGGCGTGGCCCAATACACCCCCAAAATGCTTTTTAGCAACAAAAACCAACTGTCTTTTGAGCTTGTCTTTTTGTGCTAGACGAAATGTCTTCAACACCCTTTAACCGAGTCCAGTTGCCCTTGATTTGAACCTTTCTTGGATACTATATCCTGGATAACTCCCCCACTAACACAGAACGTTTAGGGAACGTTAGTTTTTGGTTCTCTAAAGGTTAGTTCGAACCAAACCAAAAACTAACGTTTAAGGAATGTTCCCTCCTGGTTCTAACGTTCCCTAAATGTTAAGAGAACCAACCGACTGTAACGTTCCCCTGCGGTTGCGCCGTACCTTCACACAACGTTCCCTTTTGGTTATTTTTGGTTGTTCTGAGTTTTTGAAGTAGCATAAAGGTTTGCTGTCACTTGATTTAAATTCACTCAAAAAATATTGGACTTCTACAATCTAAGTAAGATAAACAGCATAGCGAGATAATGTATTTATTTTAAGGCTGATATCAATTTAGCCTAAAGCAGTACCTTTGTGGTTGAATTTATTTTATAACTGTATTAGTGAAAATACTTAAAACAAGAATCTATCAATAGAACGATTTTCCCAACTAAGAAAATTCACTTCTTTAATTTAGTTTGTAAACCAAACCGTTACACCATGACCCCAGTAGGGGGGCTCTGCTCTGAGGAGACTGTGACCCCAGTAGGGGGGCTCTGCTCTGAGGA
The DNA here is from genome assembly GCA_026937815.1 of Etheostoma perlongum. Lineage (NCBI taxonomy): Eukaryota > Metazoa > Chordata > Actinopteri > Perciformes > Percidae > Etheostoma > Etheostoma perlongum. The sequence goes on along the minus strand of CM049389.1, from coordinate 22,474,159 downwards.
GACCCCGACCCCAGTAGGGGGGCTCTGCTCTGTGGAGACCGATTCCCGCGTTAGCTACGTGAAGAAGAAAACTCTACAGGACCGACCACGCTGCACAGCTTGGCCAGCTCACGGAAAGGTAAGCAAAGAACTTTACAGTTTAATGATGTTGTAATGGGAGGGTTTGTGGTTTAACATTAAACTCTTTCCCTCGTATGGCTTTCTTATATTCCGGTTCTTGTTAGGTTGACCAAAAAAAAAGTTTGGCTGAAGTAAACAACTCACTTTAGCAGAAAATTTCCCCTCGTCGCCATCTTGCTATGAGTTGCTCAAATCTTTTCTTTTTAGTAAACTCTTTGTGCGCAAACCATGTTCTCATTGCTGAGTTCATGTGTTGAGCCCCAGATGAGACTCATGTTGTGTCGAGCCTTCTTAGTGTTTTAAACATGTTGATTTTGATGCTATCATAGAAGGGCCCCTAGCCCATAGAAGGGCCCTAGCTCTCCCATTCACAAGGCGAGGCCAGAGTTGTGCTTTAGATGGATTGCATACATCTTTCCCTTTGTTTGCTGCTGTGCACGACGTGTCTGCTTTGTCGCATTGTATGTTTTGTGTCATGTTAACATGCTTGCGTTTATGTTACAAATAAGATATCATATTTTCCCGTTTTTTTTATAATTAGTTGTAGTGTACAGTACATAAGTAAAGCCAGTACAATCCAAGTCCTTTAGGCAGGTAGATCGGCGGCCATCTTGCAACGCACTTCAGGCAGTTATCGGCGAGCTGAGTGAAGGATACAGCAAGGGATGTAATATGTGTATCCTACACAGCTGCAGTACTGGCTTTACTATCTAACCCCATGCATTTCTGTGGATGCTGTGTCTCCCCATTACAAAGTATCTGGGCTACAAAGCAGAAACCCTGTCACGTACAATGTTTACACTGACTGTATATATTTAAATATTCTTTTTGCAATCAGTACAAATTGTATGATCTATTATTTCAGATGAATCTGTTCCACAAACAAGAAAGCATTCCGTTGGATACATTTGAGGAGAAGATGGATGAGCTGCTCATGCTCTCCAGGAGCTCCCTGTCAACTTCCTCTGCTCCAATCACAGCGTACCATTTGCCCAACAGCAGCTGGGCCAAATATCCAGTTAAAAAATTTTTGGCTGTGTACAGGTAAGCTATTGCTGCTATACTATATGTTAATAAATATTTTTTTTCGCGCTACTGGATCACAAATGTTCTCTTAACATAGATTCCTACGCCAAAGCTGTGGACCGGTGTCGGGGCTGAGGGACACGTCCAGCATCGAGACAGAAGATGAAGCAAGGCAGCACCGACGCCCAAGGAGGTTCATGACAGATTCTTCAAGTGATGGTAAGACCTTAATTATAGACTACATATCAGTACAAATGATCTGGTCTCTGTATTCCAGATGAATCTGTTGCACGAGCAGATCAACTGTCCAGGACGGAGCGTGTGTCTGGAAGTTAAAATGTATGTATGCATATAATAAACAGTCATATTTCTTAACATGGAACCACTGACAGCCAACATGGTGCATATCATGTGATTGTTCTGTTTGTCTCTTCCTGTTTTCTTTCAGCTCAGCAGATAACACTTCCTCCACCACCTGCATGTAAGTTTTTTATATATATTTTGTGTAATTGTCAAATGTAACAGAATAGGTTCATATTTTGTAAATGCATGTGCAGGCAACCTATCAACTTAATCATCTTTATATAATTTATTTATTTTATGTATCAATGCCATGCAGGAAACCAGCTGGTTGCCCAGAGCAGGATGAGTCTTTAGTGACCCTACCACAGATTGCCACTTCATCTCGGGACCCAGTTGAAGGTACAGTTGCTTTGAATTTTGCAGTGAAGTACAATTTAATGGCAAGGATCACTAGAGTAACATAACGTTTTTGTTGTTTTAAACAGAAGAATTCCCACAGAGGGAGGTGGCTCAGACATGGAGATCAAAATGAGTAAGACTCAAGTCACTCACATGTATATATATATATATAGCCTTATATATATAAACTTTCCACGATTCAACAGAGTCCGCTATGAAGGTAAAAACGCTGTAGTATAGCATGTCGAAAATCTAGAAAAGCCAAGAAAAAGCCATAGTATAGCATGTCGAAAATCTAGAAAAGCCATAGTATAGCATGTCGAAAATCTAGAAAAGCCAAGAAAAGCCATAGTATAGCATGTATAGCATGTCAAAATCTAGAAAAAGCCATAGTATAGCATGTCGAAAATCTAGAAAAAGCCAAGTAAAGCCATAGTATAGCATGTCGAAAATCTAGAAAAGCCAAGAAAAGCCATAGTATAGCATGTCGCAAAAATCTAGAAAAGCCATAGTATAGTATAGCATGTCGAAAATCTAGAAAAAGCCAAGAAAAAAATCCATAGTATAGCATGTCGAAAATCTAGAAAAGCCATAGTATAGCATGTCGAAAATCTAGAAAAGCCAAGAAAAAGCCATAGTATAGCATGTCGAAAATCTAGAAAAGCCATAGTATAGCATGTCAAAAATCTAGAAAAGCCATAGTATAGCATGTCGAAAAAAAATCTAGAAAAGCCATAGTATAGCATGTCGAAAATCTAGAAAAGCCATAGTATAGCATGTCGAAAATCTAGAAAAGCCAAGAAAAAAAGCCATAGTATAGCATGTCGAAAATCTAGAAAAGCCATATAGTATAGCATGTCGAAAATCTAGAAAAGCCAAGAAAAAGCCATAGTATAGCATGTCGAAAATCTAGAAAAAGCCATAGTATAGCATGTCGAAAATCTAGAAAAGCCATAGTATAGCATGTCGAAAATCTAGAAAAGCCAAGAAAAAGCCATAGTATAGCATGTCGAAAATCTAGAAAAGCCAAGAAAAAGCCATAGTATAGCATGTCGAAAATCTAGAAAAGCCATAGTATAGCATGTCGAAAATCTAGAAAAGCCAAGAAAAAGCCATAGTATAGCATGTCGAAAATCTAGAAAAGCCAAGAAAAAGCCATAGTATAGCATGTCAAAAATCTAGAAAAGCCAAGAAAAGCCATAGTATAGCATGTCGAAAATCTAGAAAAGCCATAGTATAGCATGTCGAAAATCTAGAAAAGCCAAGAAAAAGCCATAGTATAGCATGTCGAAAATCTAGAAAAGCCAAGAAAAAGCCATAGTATAGCATGTCGAAAATCTAGAAAAGCCATAGTATAGCATGTCGAAAATCTAGAAAAGCCAAGAAAAGCCATAGTATAGCATGTCGAAAATCTAGAAAAGCCATAGTATAGCATGTCGAAAATCTAGAAAAGCATGTCAAGAAAAAGCCATAGTATAGCATGTCGAAAAAAATCTAGAAAAGCCATAGTATAGCATGTCGAAAAATCTAGAAAAGCCAAGAAAAAAAAAGCCATAGTATAGCATGTCGAAAATCTAGAAAAGCCATAGTATAGCATGTCGAAAATCTAGAAAAATCTAGAAAAACCATAGTATAGCATGTCGAAAATCTAGAAAAAGCCATAGTATAGCATGTCGAAAATCTAGAAAAGCCATAGTATAGCATGTCGAAAATCTAGAAAAGCCAAGAAAAAGCCATAGTATAGCATGTCGAAAATCTAGAAAAGCCATAGTATAGCATGTCGAAAATCTAGAAAAGCCATAGTATAGCATGTCGAAAATCTAGAAAAGCTAGAAAAAGCCATAGTATAGCATGTCGAAAATCTAGAAAAGCCATAGTATAGCATGTCGAAAATCTAGAAAAGCCAAGAAAAGCCATAGTATAGCATGTCGAAAATCTAGAAAAGCCATAGTATAGCATGTCGAAAATCTAGAAAAGCCAAGAAAAGCCATAGTATAGCATGTCGAAAATCTAGAAAAGCCATAGTATAGCATGTCGAAAATCTAGAAAAATCTAGAAAAAGCCATAGTATAGCATGTCGAAAATCTAGAAAAAGCCATAGTATAGCATGTCGAAAATCTAGAAAAGCCAAGAAAAAGCCATAGTATAGCATGTCGAAAATCTAGAAAAGCCATAGTATAGCATGTCGAAAATCTAGAAAAAAGCCATAGTATAGCATGTCGAAAATCTAGAAAAGCCAAGAAAAGCCATAGTATAGCATGTCGAAAAATCTAGAAAAAGCCATAGTATAGCATGTCGAAAATCTAGAAAAGCCAAGAAAAAGCCATAGTATAGCATGTCGAAAATCTAGAAAAAGCCATAGTATAGCATGTCGAAAATCTAGAAAAGCCAAGAAAAAGCCATAGTATAGCATGTCGAAAATCTAGAAAAAGCCATAGTATAGCATGTCGAAAATCTAGAAAAGCCAAGAAAAATAGCCATAGTATAGCATGTCGAAAATCTAGAAAAGCCATAGTATAGCATGTCGAAAAATCTAGAAAAGCCAAGAAAAGCCATAGTATAGCATGTCGAAAAAAAATCTAGAAAAGCCATAGTATAGCATGTCGAAAATCTAGAAAAACCATAGTATAGCATGTCGAAAATCTAGAAAAGCCAAGAAAAAGCCATAGTATAGCATGTCGAAAAATCTAGAAAAAGCCATAGTATAGCATGTCGAAAATCTAGAAAAGCCAAGAAAAAGCCATAGTATAGCATGTCGAAAATCTAGAAAAAGCTATAGTATAGCATGTCGAAAATCTAGAAAAGCCATAGTATAGCATGTCGAAAATCTAGAAAAGCCAAGAAAAAGCCATAGTATAGCATGTCGAAAATCTAGAAAAGCCAAAAATCCAAGAAAAGCCATATAGCATGTCGAAAATCTAGAAAAGCCATAGTATAGCATGTCGAAAATCTAGAAAAGCCAAGAAAAAGCCATAGTATAGCATGTCGAAAATCTAGAAAAGCCATAGTATAGCATGTCGAAAATCTAGAAAAGCCAAGAAAAAGCCATAGTATAGCATGTCGAAAATCTAGAAAAGCCATAGTATAGCATGTCGAAAATCTAGAAAAGCCATAGTATAGCATGCCGAAAATCTAGAAAAAGTCATAGCATAGTAGGTCGAAAATCTAGAAAAGTCATAGCATGTTGAAAATCTAGAAAAAGGGTTATAGTACATTCTGAAAATCTAGAAAAAAGTCATAGTAGAGTATGACGAAGATCCTGAAAATGGTTGTAGTATAGTATGTCGAAAATCTAGAAAAAAGTCATAGCTCCAGGTCCTGCAGCCGCAGACGGACCACAGTCAGTGGGGCTCGGCAAGTGTGGAAACATCGCTAGAAAGCTCCGCTGCTGACCTCGACGTGATCTGATCTCCAGCGGGACACCGAGAGCTCCAGACCTGGTTGCAGCGGCATAACCCCCCTGGAGCTCACCGCCAGTGTTTCAGTTGGACTGTTAAAAAGTGTTGAGATAATTAAAAGGTATTTACAGTATTTAGAAGCGGGCGGGCTGGGCTGGACAGAGTTGTCCCTCATCTGGCGATAGGAACCCTGCTGTCCCTGGCCCTCGTCCTGTTGGCTCAGAGCTCCACAGACTAAGTCCACAGGTACAAATTAGTTTTGCACCAAATGTACCATGAGAAGTGTTGCAAAAGTCGAGAGCGCAGACTCGCCGCTGTGTGATGCGAGAGAGCACGCTGCAGCGACAGATTCGAGAGGTTGTAATCACTGAGTTGTGGTTGTACTGGAAAACTGACTCAAGTGAAAAAAACAAACACAACTACAGATTTTTTTTACAAGTGCTCACATCGCATCTACGCGCTCTCGCTTTTGCACCATATTTACCTTCATATTTTCCCCCGCAGGCGTAGGGAGGCGACCCTCTCTGGCCCCTCACCTGAGACCATTTTGCCATGGGAGACCCTACCAGGAGCACAAAGCTCCAGACAACACAGCCCTCAGACCTCTCCACCAGGGTAAGTTGATGCAAAAACAGACACACACATATTAATAAAGAGGAAATAGAAAGTTTGAGTTATTATTTTATATACAGATCATGTTCACCACAAACAGCTGATATAATATATAATCATGTAATAACATCTTCAAAATGTCCCAAAAAGAAGAGAAGAGAGCAAAGTCATGCAACAGCTGGGAAGGAAGGGAAGGAAACAGCTCATGCTCGGTCACATTTTATATAAACTAAAGGGAACCAACCTGTCAAAGGTCGGGGGGGGGGAGACACACAGTCTCTCTCTCACACACCTAGTCCATGCTGTAATAAATAGAAACATCTGAGATAATATTCATATTAACGTTTATATAGTGATTGTGTTTAAATAGATTTGTTACACGTTCAGAGCCCCCACTGCATTAGGGAGGGCTGTTGCTGCCCTGAGCTGTGCCTGCCAGGCCTTCCTCACCGGCTGTGATGATGTAATCTGTCCCAGCATTTCTGCGGTAACTAAAAACCGGTCCAACAGAGACAGACAACAGTGTGTGTGTGTGCCCTGGGTACAGTCTTGAAGGCATTCCCACGACCGTGCTGCCTGCAGGGCTCTGCTCAGGGCACAGCAACCCACACATGTCTCGGCAGAGCAAAAGGACAGCGTGACGGCTACATTCAGCAGCAGAGAATAAGAAGACGGATGGATGGGGGGGCTGTCCTCGTCTGCATCCATCTCTTCTTCCTGTTTCTGTCCCTTTCAGAGGAAAGGTCCGCCGCCTCGTCTAAGTGGTCAGTCCTCTCCGCTCCAGCTCCCTCGTCTGCTTCAGCTCTTTAATCCTGAAACACAAACAACGATAAAGGTAACTGGTTATCACCAAACCCACCAGACTCCATGTAAATAATCACTACTTTTAGCGTGTATAGCATGATTATTAACATGGAGTCTGGTGTATACAGTAATTAAAGACATTTATGGGATACCTGTGTGTGTGTGTTACCTGTGTCTGCAGCGTCTCAGGAACCTCATGATCTTCCTTGCTGCCTGGTCTTGTTTCTTCGTCAGGAACGACCCCCTGATGGACAAACAATCATCAATATACACATACAGAGTGTGTGTGTGTATACACTGTATGTGTAAGGTGTCCAGACAGGGCTTACTTGATCTTGGGGTTGTGGCTGGCGGCCCCCCGCGGCGCCTGCTTCAGCCTCTCATACTCCTTGTAGCTGCGGTAGTACTGCTGGATCAGCACGGCCGCCCGCCGGCTCTGCTGGAAACGCTTCTGCTCGTAGTACGAGCGGAACTTAGACTGGATCAAGATGGCCGCCTGGGTCATCTTCTTGTAAAGAGCGTACTGCAGGACACAAAGTCTCCATTAGCTATCTGATGAGGAGAGAGGAAGGGACACAGCATGCTATCCACTAGCAGCTAACATCGCTACATCTAGTCATATGTATTACCTTCAGAGCTATCCACGTTAGCTAGCACCTAACATCGCTACATCTAGTCATATGTATTACCTTCAGAGCTATCCACGTTAGCTAGCAGAGAGACAGAGAGACAGCTGTTAGTGCAGTTAGTGAGGCCTGACACACACACACAGACACTCACACATACACATACTATAGTTGTCAGTGGTCGCGACGGTGATGCCCTCACCTGTTTGTACTTCCTGTAGCATCTCTGGATGACGGCTGCAGCCACGTCCTGCTGCTCCTTCAGCCTGCGGCCCTGAACACAGAAGAACAGCATCACACACACATGTACATACATACAGTGAGGAAAATAAGTATTTGAACACGCTGCTATTTTGCAAGTTTGGATGATCCAGAGGAGTCATGGGAGAAAGTCATGTGGTCATATGAGACCAAAATAGAACTTTTTGGTCATAATGCTTTGGGGGTGTTTTTCTGCACATGGGACAGGGCGACTGCACTGTATTAAGGAGAGGAGGACCGGGGCCATGTATTGGGAGATTTTGGGGAACAACCTCCTTCCCTCAGTAAGAGCATTGAAGATGGGTCGAGGCTGGGTCTTCCAACATGACAATGACCCGAAGCACACAGCCAGGAGAACCAAGGAAGGGCTCTGGAAGAAGCAGATCAAGGTTCTGGGGGGGCCTAGCCAGTCTCCAGACCTAAACCCAATAGAGAATCTTTGGAGGGAGCTCAAACTCCGTGTTTCTCAGCGACAGCCCAGAAACCTGACTGATCTAGAGAAGATCTGTGTGGAGGAGTGGGCCAAAATCCCTTCTGCAGTGTGTCAAACCTGGTGAAGAACTACAGGAAACGTTTGACCTCTGGAACTGCAAACAAAGGCTACTGGACCAAATATTAACATTGATCTTCTCAGGTGTTCAAATACTTATTTGCAGCTGTATCATACAAATAAATAGTTAAAAAATCATACATTGTGATTTCTGGATGTTTTTTTAGATTATGTCTCTCACAGTGGACATGCACCTACGATGACAATTTCAGACCCTCCATGATTTCTAAGTGGGAGAACTTGCAAAATAGCAGCGTGTTCAAATACTTATTTTCCTCACTGTATATATATATATATATATATATATATATATATATATATATATATATATATATATATATATATATATATATATACACACACACAAACCTAAATAATAAGTAGGAAGCAGACCTTGTATCTCCTGAAGGCGTTCTGGATGATCCTGGCCGCCTCGTACAGCTCCCTCTGCTCGCCGTCCGGCAGCGTCAGCAGGGCAAAGTCTCTCTCAATCTTCCCATTGGCCGAGGCGTTCAGGAACTCCGCCCACCCTGCCGAGGAGGGGGGGCGGAGCCTCTGCAGGGCCAGAGCGCTGAGGGGCGAGGGGGGGCACAGACGCCTACAGGGGAACAACACACCTGTGTTTATAATACCCATAATGCACAGCGTGGAAGACTTAGACGTTTTTATCTTATTAATGATATTGAATGAAAGATGTGGATGGATCATCAGTGAGCATGAGTAACCATGGTTACCTGGGCGGCGAGTGCGAGTGGGCGTCGACCGTGTCCAGGTATGTAGCCAACCAGGTGTCCTGTATGGCCGGGTTGTCCCGCCTCTCTCTGAGCGGAGACTCCGCCCCCCGGGGGAAATCCTCCTGTTTGATTCGCTCGGGCGTTGCCTCGATGATTTGCTCTGCCAGCGTTGCCATGTCAACCTGTTGGCAAGGGAAGGACAACCATAGCAACCGCACGTCAAGACGTCTTTGATCAAGATTACAACTTTTTCTCATAATATTAATACTTTGTCTTAAATGATTGCTGTGTGTATGTGTGTGTGTGCTGTGAGGAATCTTGGAGTTATCTTTGATCAGGACATGTCCTTTAATTCCCACATAAAGCAAATTTCAAGGATTGCCTTTTTTCACCTACGTAATATTGCAAAAATCAGGAATATCCTGTCTAAAAATGATGCAGAAAAACTAGTCCATGCATTTGTTACTTCTAGGCTGGATTACTGCAATTCTTTATTATCAGGCTGCTCAAAAAAGTCCATAAAGACTCTTCAGCTGATCCAGAATGCGGCAGCACGTGTTCTGACAGGAACCAGGAAAAGAGATCACATCTCTCTTGTTTTAGCTTCTCTGCACTGGCTTCCTGTAAAATCCAGAATAGAATTTAAAATCCTTCTTCTCACCTACAAAGCTCTTCATGGTCAGGCACCATCTTATCTTAAAGAGCTCATAGTACCTTACTGCCCTACAAGAGCACTACGCTCCCAGAATGCAGGATTACTTGAGGTTCCTAGAGTCTCTAAAAGTAGAACGGGAGCCAGAGCGTTCAGCTATCAGGCTCCTCTCCTGTGGAACCAGGTTCCAGTCTGGGTTCAGGAGGAAGACACCGTCTCCACATTTAAGAGTAGACTTAAGACTTTCCTTTTTGATAAAGCTTATAGTTAGGGCATAGAGTTGAATATTGTTAGGGAGTGAGGAGTCGCAGCGTCCTAACCCGGCCCACCTGCTTCTCGTCATAGTTGTCAGATCTATCTATCATATAATCAATAATATAATAAAACTAGAGGGAGACTTGGCATATAGCCTGATCCGGTTGGGGAGAGTTCTAGCCTGACCAGGCTCCTCTCCTTACCCTGTCTCTCTTAGTTATGCTGTAGTAGTTTTAGACAGCTGGGGGACTTCCTTCGACACACTGAGTTCTCTCCTCTATCTTTCTATCTTTCTATTTATGTGCATCTATGTCCCAGAAATGCTTGTTACTAACCTAGCTACTAACCTAGTTACTAACCTAGCTACTAACCTAGTTACTAACCTAGTTACTAACCTAGCTCTGGGGAGTCCTTTTGTTCTTTTTCTTCCAGCATGTTTCCTCGGATCAGGGAGGCTCCAAAATCATGGTTGCAGCTGTCACCATGGTCCCGCTACACGTTCCCTTCCCTGCCACGATCTGCGGTGCCCAGCTACGTCCTGCTACGTCCTGCTGTGCCTTGTAATGCTGCACAGTGCCCTGCTATGCCATGGACTACTACAAAGAACTACTACAAACTACTATTATTTTTTTTTGGGACTGTTATTGCCACTCTTCATTCTATCCCCAACCGGTCGTCAGACACCGCCTACCAAGAGCCTGGGCCTGGGTCTGGGTCTGTCCGAGGTTTCTTCCCAAAGGGGAGTTTTTCCTTGCCACTGAGTTAGCTCAAGACACTTTACAGATAGAGTAGGTCTAGACCACACTCCAGAATTCACAAGGACCCAACAGTTTCCTCCAGAGCAAGCAACAGTGCGACAGTGGCGAGGAAAAACTTCCTTTTACGCAGAAACCTCGGTTAGACCCAGGCTCTTGGTAGGCGGTGTCTGACGGGCCGGTTGGGGTTAGAATGAAAAGTGGCAATAACAGTCCCAATAAAAATAGTAGTTGTTAGTATTCCTTTTTAGTAGGCACAGCAGAGCGTAGCAGGAAGAACATGGCATCGCAGAGCGTGTAGCGGGACCATGGTGACAGCTGCAACCTTGATTTTGGAGCCTCCCTGATCCGAGGAAACATGCTGGGGGAAAAAGAACATAAGGACTCCGGGGAATGACTCCCCAGAGCTAGGTTAGTAACAAGCATTTCTGGGACATGGATGCACATAATTGGAAAGATAGAAAAATAGAGGAGAGAGGAACTAGGTGTGTCACATGAAGTCCCAGCTGTCTAAAACTATTACAGCATAACCAGGAGAGACAGTGTAAAGAGAGGAGCCTGGTCAGGCTACAACTCTCCCCAAACCCTCCCTTGGTTAGGGTAGGGGGAGAGACACTTAGGGTTAGGGTCAGGGTTAAGGTCAGGAAGGTCAAAGTGGGGGATGGGATACAAACCCGGGTTAGGGTAGGGGGAGAGAAAATTAGGGTTAGAGTCAGGAAGGTTAGAGAGGGGGATGAGACACAAACCCTGGTTAAGGTAGGGCATATTATTATATATGCCCTAACTATAAGCTTTATCAAAAAGGATAGTCTTAAGCCTACTCTTAAATGTGGAGATGGTGTCTGCCTCCTGAACCCAGACTGGAACCTGGTTCCACAAGAGTGGAGCCTGATAGCTGAACGCTCTGGCTCCTGTTCTACTTTTAGAGACTCTAGGAACCACAAGTAACCCTGCAGTCTGGGAGCGCAGTGCTCTTGTAGGGCAGTAAGGTACTATGAGCTCTTTAAGATAAGATGGTGCCTGACCATGAAGAGCTTTATAGGTGAGAAGAAGGATTTTAAACTCTATTCTGGATTTTACAGGAAGCCAATGCAGAGAAGCTAAAACAAGAGAGATGTGATCTCTTTTCCTGGTTCCTGTCAGAACACGTGCTGCAGCATTCTGGATCAGCTGAAGAGTCTTTATGGACTTTTTTGAGCAGCCTGATAATAAAGAATTGCAGTAATCCAGCCTAGAAGTAACAAATGCATGGACTAGTTTTTCTGCATCATTTTTAGACAGGATATTCCTGATTTTTGCAATATTACGTAGGTGAAAAAAGGAGATCCTTGAAATATGCTTTATGTGAGAATTAAAGGACATGTCCTGATCAAAGATAACTCCAAGATTCCTCACAGTGGTGCTGGAGGCCAGGGTGATGCCATCCAGAGTAACTATCTCTTTGGATAGTGCGTCACGGAGGTGCTTGGACCCCAGAACAATAACTTCAGTTTTATCTGAGTTTAACATTAGAAAATTACAACTCATCCAGGTTTTAATATCCTGAAGGCACATTTGAAGTTTAGCTAACTGATTAGTTTCATCCGGTTTGATTGATAGATATAATTGAGTATCATCTGCATAAAAATGAAAATTTATGGAGTGCTTCCTGATAATATTGCCTAAAGGAAGCATATATAAAGTGAACAGGATTGGACCGAGCACAGATCCTTGTGGGACTCCATAACTAACTTTGGCGTGCACAGAGGATTCATCGTTAACATGAACAAACTGAGATCGATCTGATAAATAAGACTTAAACCAGCTTAGAGCAGTTCCTTTAATGCCGATTAAATGTTCCAATCTCTGTAATAAGATATGATGGTCAATGGTATCAAATGCAGCACTAAGATCTAATAACACCAGTACAAAGATAAGTCCTTTGTCTGATGTAATTAGGAGGTCATTAGTAATTTTCACAAGTGCTGTCTCTGTGCTATGATGACCTCTAAATCCTGACTGAAAATCCTCAAATAAGCTGTTGCTATGCAGAAAGTCACACAGCTGTTTGGCGACTGCTTTCTCAAGAATCTTAGAGAGAAATGGAAGATTGGATATAGGTCTATAGTTGGCTAAAACATCTGGATCCAGGTTGGTTTCCAAGGTTGTGGTGACTGACGTTGCTCTCTCTGATCATTCCTGTGTTTTCCTTAACGGCACTATCTCTGTGCCCAAAAGTGTCCAAACAAAGATAATCAGAAAACGGTATATCACTGAAAACACCATTGAAACATTTATTCAGCTTTTCTCCTCCACACCAGCCCTCTCTGGGCTCTCAGTCACTGAGCTTGTAGATAATTTCAACTGTAAAATTTGATGCCATTGCTCCCACTAAGGTCAAAGTTGTCTCTGGTAAGAAAATATCTCCATGGAGAAATGTCCTATTGGTGAGAACAGAAAAAAGAGAGTGTAGTAAAGCTGAACGAAGGTGGCGAAAAACAAACCTCCTGGTCCATTATAACACCTATAAAGAGACTTCGCATTTATAATTTGGAACTGAGGAATGCAAGAAGGTCTTTCTTCTCTGATATTATCTCTAGAAACAATAATAATGCACGTGCCTTGTTTGCCACTGTTGATAGGTTAACAAACCCTCCAGTACCAGTAGCATCTGAACTTTTATCTACCAAGGCCTGCAATGACTTTGCATCCTTCTTCAAAGACAAAATTCAGAAGATTAGACAAACAGTCAGTGCCTCCATATCAAGCTCAGGACATGTGTTGCCGCAGTGTTCAAGCAAAACTAGTTCCAATATGACAGAATTTCATATAATCAACCATGAAAACCTGGAGGACATTATACAACATCTGAAAACCTCCTCCTGTTGCCTTGATATTCTACCAACGGGTGTTTTCAAAAATGTTTCCAATTGTTTGGCTTCTGATCTTCTACAGATTGTGAACACGTCTCTTCTTTCAGGAATCTTTCCACAGGCCCTGAAAACTGCAATAATCAAGCCACTCTTAAAAAAAGAACAATCTAGACACATCACTAATGAGCAACTATAGGCCGATATCAAACCTTCCGTTTTTAAGTAAAATCATTGAAAAAGCGTTGTTTTTACAACTCAGCCATTTCTTGTCACTAAACAACAGTTTTAATTCCTTTCAGTCAGGTTTCCGACCCCACCACAGCACTGAGACGGCTCTTGTCAAAGTCTTTAATGACATCCACCTTAACACAGATAATGGCAAAATTTCAATCTTAGTATTACTTGATCTCAGTGCTGCATTTGACACGGTCGACCACGACATATTACTAGACCGATTGGAAAACTGGGTAGGACTTTCTGGCTCAGTAGTAGAGATGTTCCGATTCATAAACTATTAGAAATAGGAATCTGTTTACTGGTTAGCTCCGTTAGCTCGGACACAGTTCTTCTTCGCCGCTCTTAAAATAGTTGCGCTGCTGTTTTAGAGGGGCGAAGAAGAATTAATCACCTAACGCCTCCTTAAAACAAGCTAACATTAGCGCATCATGTCGGCAGTACTTTACAGTGGATGTTCCCACCAGTAAGACGGCGACATGCAACATATGCATAGAAGCAATTTCGAGGGGTGGCACGAGTGTTGCACATTTCAACACCAGCAACTTAATTAAACATTTGAAGACGCTTCACGCTAAAGAGCACAAAGAATTTACAAAAGCTACGGGGAAAATGGACAAACTGCAGCAGTAAACTCTGGAAACTGCCTCCCAGCGACAAGATAAATTCCCCAAAGACAGCCAAAAAGCAACAACGATAACCAACAAAGTTTTGGAGTTTATTGTACTGGATTACCAACCCGTCTGTTGTCGAAAATGTGGGATTTTGCCGCTTAATGGAGCATTTGAAGCCAAGGTACTGTTTGCCAGGTTGTAAATATATCTCCGAAATTGCGCTACCCAAATTATATGAGACAGTTAGGGAACACATTTCGTGTATGCTGAAAGACGTGCATGCAGTCAGCTTTACCACGGACATTTGGCGCTCCGACGTGTACCCCATGTCTTTGCTGAGTTTAACGTCCCACTGGGTGGACAGAGAGTCAACATTTACCCCTCAAAGTGCGGTGCTGCACGCCACCGAGTTCCAAGGGTCACATACTGGCACATTGATTGCCGAAGCAATTGAGGGGATGCTAGTGAAGTGGAAAATCCCCAAGTCCAACGTTCACGTTGCACGACAACGCTAGCAACATGAAGAAAGCCATGGACGAGATGGATGTGCCAAGTTTGGGATGCTTCGCACACACTCTCCAACTGGGGGTGCATGAAGGGCTACTGCCTCAGAGAAGTGTGAGTGATGCATTTTACAATATTGAGACTGCACTTTAAATTTTTATACTGTTCTATTTAAAAATAAATGGCTTCCATTTGCTGTATTATTCATGTTTTACAAAGTGTTAAACCTGAGCCACGCTTTACCACAATAATAATATCACAGTCATGCATGTGCAGCATGATCTTTTTTTTTTTTTTTTTAACACACTGGTATCGGTACTCGGTATCGGCCGATACCCACAGCACAAGTATCGGAATCAATATCGGGAGGTAGAAAATGGTATCGGGAACATCTCTACTCAGTACTAAACTGGTTTTAATCCTACTTACAAAATAGGGATTACTTTGTGTCAATAGGTAATTATACATCTGAGCATATAAATATGACGTGCGGAGTTCCCCAAGGCTCTATTCTGGGGCCTCTTCTGTTTAACATCTACATGCTCCCACTGGCCCAGATTATGGAGAACAACAAAATAAGTTACCATAGTTATGCGGACGACACACAAATTTACATAACCTTATCACCAGGGGACTATAGGCCAATTCAAAAACTGACTAAGTGCATCAAACAAATTAACGG
Organism: Etheostoma perlongum; assembly: GCA_026937815.1. Classification (NCBI taxonomy): domain Eukaryota; kingdom Metazoa; phylum Chordata; class Actinopteri; order Perciformes; family Percidae; genus Etheostoma; species Etheostoma perlongum. Next base: position 22,458,778 of record CM049389.1, on the reverse strand, counting down.
CAAGATGTGCCAGAACTTTCTGAAATTAAATGAAGGAAAAACTGAGGTGGTTGTTTTTGGAGCAAAAGAGGAACTATTGCAAGTCAACAATATTAAAAACAACAGACAAAGCCAGAAATCTTGGTGTAGTCATGGACTCAGACCTGAATTTTAACAGCCACATTAAGACAATTACAAAGTCAGCCTACTATCACCTTAAGAATATATCAAGGGTTAAAGGACTTATGTGTCAACAGGACTTGGAAAAACTGGTCCATGCCTTCATCTTCAGTAGACTTGACTACTGTAACAGCCTCGGCCACAGTGTGAATCTTTACAGGTCTCCCTAAAAAAAAATCAATCAGACAGCTGCAGCTGATTCAGAACGCTGCTGCCCGAGTCCTCACTAAGACCAGGAGACTGGATCACATCACTCCAGTTCTGAAGTCTTTACACTGGCTTCCTGTGTCTCAAAGAATTGATTTCAAAGTACTTTTGCTAGTTTAACGGTTTAGGTCCAAAATACATTTCTGATCTGCTACTCCACTATGAACCACCCAGACCGCTCAGGTCATCTGGGACAGGTCTGCTACTACACTATGACCCCCCCAGACCTCTCAGGTCATCTGGGACAGGTCTACTTTCTGTCCCCAGAGTCAGAACTAAACAGGGTGAAGCAGCTTTCAGTTTCTATGCTCCTCATATCTGGAATAAACTCCCAGAAACCTGCAGATCTGCTGCTACTCTCAGTTCTTTTAAATCAAGGCTGAAGACCTTTCTTTTTGATGCTGCCTTTCTTAAATGCCTGCTCATTTCTTTAAATTTCTTATGCTGCACTGTAACTTTTATTATTGTGTTTTATGTGTCCTAATGTTTTAACTATCTATTCTTGTGTTTTATCGGTTTTTAATGCTTATGATTTTTAACTGTTTGTACATGTGTTTTATCTGTTTAACTGATTTTATGTAAAGCACTTTGAAATGCCCTGTTGCTGAAATGTGCTCTACAAATAAAGCTGCCTTGCCTTGGTCTTTTTCAGAAGAGGTTTAATTACAGCTACTTTAAAGTGCTGTGGTACATAGCCTGTTAATAAAGACAGATTGGTTATATCTAGTAGAGAAGTGTTGACTAAGGGTAAAACCTCTTTAAGTAGCCTAGTCGGGATGGGGTCTAAGAAGCAGGTTGATGGTTTAGATGAAGCCTAGTCGGGATGGGGTCTAAGAGGCAGGTTGATGGTTTAGATGAAGCCTAGTCGGGATGGGGTCTAAGAGGCAGGTTGATGGTTTAGATGAAGCCTAGTCGGGATGGGGTCTAAGAGGCAGGTTGATGGTTTAGATGAAGCCTAGTCGGGATGGGGTCTAAGAGGCAGGTTGATGGTTTAGATGAAGCCTAGTCGGGATGGGGTCTAAGAGGCAGGTTGATGGTTTAGATGAAGCCTAGTCGGGATGGGGTCTAAGAGGCAGGTTGATGGTTTAGATGAAGAAATAATGTAATTAAATTGATAAAGATCAAGTGAAGCAAAGCAGTCTAAACATACATCTGGTTTTACAACTGTTTCTAAGGTTCCTGAGTTTAGAAATAAGTCAGTGCCAGTTAAAGGCAGGTCTTGGTGGATTTTGCTTCTAATAGTTATAATTTTATCATTGAAGAATCTCATGAAGTCGTTACTACTAAGAGCTATGGGAATACTTGGCTCAGTAGAGCTGTGACCTTCCGCTAGCCTGGCTACAGTATTGAAAAGAAACCTGGGGTTGTTCCTATTTTCCTCTATTAATGACAAGTAGTACGCTGCTCTGGCATTACGAAGGGCCTTCCTATACGTTTGAAGACTATCTTGCCAAATTAAACGAGAATTTTCCAATTTAGTGGAACGCCAAATCTTCTCAAGTTTCCGCGATGTTTGCTTTAATTTGCGAGTTTCAGTGTTATACCATGGAGCTAACCGTCTTTGTTTTATTATCTTCTTTTTTAGAGGGGCAACTGAGTCAAGTGTCATTCTCAGCGAGCCTGCTGCACTATCAACAAATTGATCGATTTGGGAGGGACTGAAATTAGCATAGGAGTCCTCCGTTACTTTGTGACTTGGTAATGAATTAAATGCTAATGGAATCACATCCTTAAATTTAGCTACAGCACTATCAGATAGACATCTTGTAAAGAAGGTTTTGCCTAATGGCGTGTAGTTCAGCAGTATAAACTCAAAAGTTATCAAACAGTGGTCAGATAGAAAGGGATTCTGTGGGAACACTATTAAATGTTCAATTTCAACACCATAGACCAGAACAAGATCGAGGGTGTGGTTAAAACAGTGTGTTGGTTTATGAACACTTTGAGAGAAGCCAATAGAATCTAATAGAGAGATAAACGCAGTACTAAGGCTGTCATTCTCATCGTCCCACGTGAATATTAAAATCCCCTACAATAAAAACTCTGAACTTTGTCCGTTTTTAGCACTAAATTTGACAAAAACTCTGCTGGTTCAATTCAGATAAGAACTTTCAGAGTATGGACCAGGTGCTCGGTACACTATAACAAATAGAACTGGTTCAGAGTCTGGACCAGGTGCTCGGTACACTATAACAAATAGAACTGGTTCAGAGTCTGGACCAGGTTCAGAGTCTGGACCAGTGCTCGGTACACTATAACAAATAGAACTGGTTCTGGTTCAGAGTCTGGACCAGGTGCTCGGTTACTATAACAAATAGAACTGGTTCAGAGTATGGACCGGTGCTCGGTACACTATAACAAATAGAACTGGTTCAGAGTATGGACCAGGTGCTCGGTACACTATAACAAATAGAACTGGTTCAGAGTATGGACCAGGTGCTCGGTACACTATAACAAATAGAACTGGTTCAGAGTCTGGACCAGGTGCTCGGTACACTATAACAAATAGAACTGGTTCAGAGTCTGGACCAGGTGGACACTATAACAAATAGAACTGGTTCAGAGTCTGGACTTACACTATAACAAATAGAACTGGTTCAGAGTATGGACCGGTGCTCGGCACACTATAACAAATAGAACTGGTTCAGAGTATGGACCGGGTGCTCGGTACACTATAACAAATAGAACTGGTTCAGAGTATGGACCGGTGCTCGGTACACTATAACAAATAGAACTGGTTCAGAGTCTGGACCGGTGCTCGGTGAACTGGTTCAGAGTCTGGACCGGGTGCTCGGTACACTATAACAAATAGAACTGGTTCAGAGTCTGGACCGGGTGCTCGGTACACTATAACAAATAGAACTGGTAACTATAACAAATAGAACTGGTTCACTATTATAACAAATAGAACTGGTTCAGAGTCTGGACCCTCGGTACACTATAACAAATAGAACTGGTTCAGAGTCTGGACCAGGTGCTCGGTACACTATAACAAATAGAACTGGTTCAGAGTCTGGACCGGGTGCTCGGCACACTATAACAAATAGAACTGGTTCAGAGTATGGACCGGTGCTCGGTACACTATAAAAATAGAACTGGTTCAGAGTATGGACCAGGTGCTACACTATAACAAATAGAACTGGTTCAGAGTTGGACCAGGTGCTACACTATAACAAATAGAACTGGTTCAGAGTCTGGACCAGGTGCTCGGTACACTATAACAAATAGAACTGGTTCAGAGTCTGGACCAGGTGAACTGGTTCAGGTGGACACAAATAGAACTGGTTCAGAGTATGGACCAGGTGCTCGCCAATATAACAAATAGAACTGGTTCAGAGTATGGACAAAACAAATAGAACTGGTTCAGAGTATGGACCAGGTGCTCGGGTACACTATAACAAATAGAACTGGTTCAGAGTATGGACCAGGTGCTCGGTACACTATAACAAATAGAACTGGTTCAAGTATGGACCAGGTGCTCGGTACACTATAACAAATAGAACTGGTTCAGAGTCTGGACCAGAACTGGTTCAGAGTCTGGACCAGGTGCTCGGTACACTATAACAAATAGAACTGGTTCAGAACTGGTTCAGAGTCTGGACCAGGTGCTCCAGGTGCTCGGTACACTATAACAAATAGAACTGGTTGCAGTGATTTCCAACTTGGGTGTGAAAGACTAAGAACAAGACTTTCTAATGAGTTATAATTTAGTTTAGGTTTAGAGCTGATTATTAGACTAGAATCAAAGATGGCTGCAACTCCACCTCCTCGGCCTGTGCCTCGAGGAATGTGAGTATTAATATGACTGGGGGGGTGGATTCATTTAGACTAACATATTCTCCATCACCCAGCCAGGTTTCAGTAAGACAAAATAAATCAATATTAGAATCTGATATTAATTCATTTACTAGTACACCTTTAGAAGAGAGAGATCTGATGTTTAAGAGTCCACATTTAATTCTCCTATTCTTTTGCACTATTGCACTTGTGGTTTTAATTGCTATGAGGTTTTCATGCACAGCTCCTCTTCTGTTTACCTTTGATTTAAATAATTTTGTTTTTAATGGTCGGGGGGCAGACACCGTCACTATGGGGTTGTGACTAGGTAACCCCTGGAATGGAGGAGCAGAGAAGTGTGTTAGACTGGGACTCTGCCTCCTGGTCCCCACTCTGGATTGTCAAGGATTAAGTCCACTAATAAACTCGTCAAGATTTCTAGAAATGAGAGCTGCTCCATCCCAAGTGGGATGAATGCCGTCCCTCCGAATCAGACCAGGTCTTCCCCAGAAAGACTGCCAGTGATCCACAAAGCCCACATCATTATCTGGACACCACCTCGATAGCCAGCGGCGAAATGATGACATGCGGCTATACATGTCATCGCTGGTTAGATTTGGCAGGGGTCCAGAGAAAACTACGGTGTCCGACATTGACTTTGCGTATGTACACACCGATTCAACATTGATCTTGGTGACCTCCGTTTGGCGTAACCGGGAGTCATTAACGCCAACGTGAATAACAATCTTACTGTATTTACGTTTATCCTTAGCCAGCAGTTTCAAATAAGACTCAACGTCGCCCGCTCTAGCCCACGGGATGCATTTAACTATGGCTGCTGGCTTCGCTAACTTCACGTATCTCAAAATGGAGCTGCCGATAACCAGAGTTGGTTTCTCAGCGGGTGCGTCGCTGAGTGGGGAGAATCTGTTAGAAACGCTAACAGGCTGCTGGTGGTCCGTGGCCTTTGAAAGCTTACGACTACTTTTGCCACGAACAGTAACCCAGGAACCTTTTCCTGGCTGCTCAGGAGCTGCCGGGGGACGGCTACCAGAGGCTAACTCAGGCTCAGGCCGGCCCGCACCGGCTACCGGGGGGTGGCTAGCTACAGTAGCTAACGGCTAATCTATCATGGTGCGGATCTGGACTTCTAACTCACTAAGCCTCGCCTCCACGTCCATAAATAAACTACACTTGTTACACATACCATTGTCGCTAAAGGATGCAGAGGAGTAACTAAACATCGCACACACCGAGCAAGAGAAAGTAGGAGAGGGAGACAACATGGCTAACTGCTAAGCTAAAGTTGCTAGCAGCTAAGCTAAAGTACGGTAGCGTTAGCTACCAAGCGTTAAAAACAGCTGTTATTTAACGAAAGTCACTTAAAATGAAAAGATCTGTGAGTGCTTAGACAGAACTACTATAATAATAACTGTTTAGTGATCAGTTAGTCGCTGTAATAGCAAATCTAACAAACAGAACTGGTATTTAGTGAGCAGCAACACACTACCAACACGCTACCAACACGCTACCAACACGCTACCAACACACAAGAAACGGAAACGACGTCAGGTACGCTTACCGTAGGTTTGTTTAAATAAAATTGAATTGAATTGTGTTTGTATATGTGTGTATGTGTGTATGTGTGTGTGTGTGTACCTGCAGCACCTCCTCCTCCAGGTACTCCTCCTCCTCTCCTTCGTTCTCGGCGTTCTCGCTGTAGCTCAGCAGCTGCTCCTCCAGCGCTGCCGCCGCCCGCCGCCCCCCCGCGCAGGCGTGTGCGTGTGCGCCGCTCTCGTAGTCCATGACGTAAAGGTGAGCGTCTCTGGAGCAGCCGGCGCCCGAACCTGCACCGGGGGAGACAAACATCAGGATAACAGGGGGGGGGGGGTCTGTGTGTCTCTGTGTCTATATGTCTGTGTGCGTATACGTGTGTGTTTGTGTGTCTGTCTGCGTGTGTGTGAGAGAGAATTCCATTGCTAGGCAACAGCCTGATCAGCTGATGTCTTTCATGTACACTGCACCAGGAAGTGGACTCGGGTATATACCCTACATCAGAGTACTGTTACCTTGGTTACTGAGGCCGGCGCTCGACTCCTCCACCCACATGGCCCCCGGAGCAAGGGAGGGGAGCGGGGGGGAAGAGGGGGAGACAGGCAGTGACGAAGAGGAAGAGGAAGGAGACGACGGGGAGGAGGGGGAGGTGTCCATGGGGGCGGGGCCACTGGAGTAGGCAGAGCTCGGAGATGGAGAGGAGGGGCCGCTGGGGGAGGGGAGGCTGCTGGAGGAACTCAGTCCTGTGGGGGGGGGGGGGACAGGACAGAGACAGCCAATCAGAGCGCTAGAATACAGCCAACAACTTCTTACTTGCAGTAATAATGTTATAAAGTCAAGAAAAACAATCTAAAAACAATCAGAGGGTTAGAATCAGCTCAAGTTACAGCCAATCAGAGAGGTTTTGGTGAGTTTTTGGTGAGTTTTCCGGGCTACCTGTGTCCGGGCTGGTAGACAGCGGAGACGGCGGCTGTGGCGTGTGCGTGTCCCTCGCCGTCATGTGAGTGTGCGTGTGCAGCTCCTCCAGCACCATGGCGAGGCGGGTGTGTCCGCGGGACCGAGCCACGGCGAGCGGCAGGCGGCCCAGCGAATCAGGGATCCCCAACGCCGAGCTGTTCCAGCCGTACAGGAGCTCCGCCGCGGCCTGGTGGCCCAGAGCACACGCCCACATCTGGAACAGAGACACACGCACAGGTAACCATTTATGGTCACCACATCGCCCTGTCCACCTCTGTTACAAACCTTGGAGTCAGACTTGACTCAAATCTCACATTTGACACCCACTTCCTCCACCTCAGAAACATTGCCAAACTCCGTCCCTCCCTCTCCCAACCAGATGCTGAGAAGTTGATCCATGCCTTTGTCTCCTCCAGGTTGGACTACTGTAATGCCCTCCTCGTCGGGATCCCTGGCAGCAGCCTGCAGACGCTCCAGCATATTCAGGACTGCGCTGCCCGGGTCCTGACGAGAAGCCGCAAATATGACCATGTCACTCCGGTCCTGAAATCCCTCCACTGGCTGCCCATTAAACACAGAACTCAGTCCAAAATCTGTCTCCTGACCCACCAGTGCATACATGGAACTGCCCCTGCCTACCTCAGTGAACTTCTCACCCCACACACCACCTCACAAAACCTCCGCTCCTCCATCTCCACCTACTGCCTGCACCAACCAAGGACTAGACTCTCCACTATGGGAGACAGGGCCTTCCAGGCAGTCGCCCCACGGCTCTGGAATGCACTCCCAGAGACCCTGAGGGCCCCACGGCTCTGGAAGGCACTCCCAGAGACCCTGAGGGCCCCACGGCTCTGGAATGCTCTCCCAGAGACCCTAAGGGCCCCATGGCTCTGGAATGCTCTCCCAGAGACCCTAAGGGCCCCATGGCTCTGGAATGCTCTCCCAGAGACCCTAAGGGCCCCACAAACTGTGGAGATCTTTAAGAAGGGCCAAAAGACATTCCTATTTCAAAAGGCCTTTTAACAGTCATAGTTTAATCTAGTCTTGTGGTGTTTTATTGCTACTTGTTGACTTTGTTTATTCTGGGATTTTAACCCCTTGTTAATGTAGCACTTTGAGATTTCATCTGAAATGTAAAGGGCATTCTAAATAAAATGTATTATTATTATTATCTGGACAGAGACACGGGCCCAGGTAACCCCGATCTCATGCGTGTGGTTTTACCAGCGGCTGTGTTTGTGTGTCTGTGTGTGTGTGTGTGGTTTTACCAGCGGCGTGCAGGAGAAGTGGTCGATGTTGAGAGGATCCACTTCCTGTTCCAAGTCCAAACTGTCGCTGCTAACAGTCCTGCAACAAACACACACCTGCTGTCACAATGTGTGTGTGTGTGTGTGTACCTCCAGTAGATCAGGGTGTGTATCAGGTGTGTGTGTGTGTGTGTACCTCCAGTAGATCAGGGTGTGTATCAGGTGTGTGTGTGTGTGTGTGTGTACCTCCAGTAGATCAGGGTGTGTATCAGGTGTGTGTGTGTGTACCTCCAGTAGATCAGGGGTGTGTATCAGGTGTGTGTGTGTGTGTGTGTGTGTGTGTGTGTGTGTGTGTACCTCCAGTAGATCAGGGTGTGTATCAGGTGTGTGTGTGTGTGTACCTCCAGTAGATCAGGGGTGTGTATCAGGTGTGTGTGTGTGTGTGTGTGTGTGTGTGTGTGTGTGTGTGTGTGTGTGTACCTCCAGTAGATCAGGGTGTGTATCAGAGGTGTGTGTGTGTGTGTGTGTGTGTGTGTGTACCTCCAGTAGATCAGGGTGTGTGTGTGTGTGTGTGTGTGTGTGTGTGTGTGTGTGTGTGTGTGTGTACCTCCAGTAGATCAGGGTGTGTATCAGGTGTGTGTATCCCTGAGCAGCAGCCAGGTGGAGCAGCGTCATCCCGCGGTGACGGACCGAGTGATGGAGCCTCTCTCCCCCTCCTCCCCCCCACCGTCCTCCCCTCATCATCCGCTCACACACTCCCACAATCCTCCTCTCAAACCACTGACAGACAGACAGAGAGGGAGAGAGAGACACATGATTATACATGGGCAAAAAATACCAATTCATTCATAAAGCTCCGTCTCCTCCATAGTAGCCTGAAGGTTTCCTCTCATGTGGAATTGAACATGCGGCCCTACGTCAGCAGCTCCGCCTCCTCCACGTGTCCCTCTAATGATCTGGAGCTGAGGATAAATCTGGTGAAAGTGTGTTTCCATCCAACGGATTTACAGCCAATAGGAACCTGTGGTGATGACATCACCATCCAACGGCTTCACAGCCAATAGGAACCTGTGGTGATGACATCACCATCCAACGGCTTTACAGCCAATCAGAACCTGTGGTGATGACATCACACGCTGTTTTAGGGTCAGACGGGGACATCTGATTGGTTGGACATTTTAAGGTGATTTACACTGAATCACACAACAGACGTTTACCATCAAATGATCAATATGGGGGGACAACATCACATGATCAATATGGGGGGACAACATCACATGATCACTATGGGGGGACAACATCACATGATCACTATGGGACAACATCACATGATCAATATGGGGGGACAACATCACATGATCAATATGGGGGGACAACATCACATGATCACTATGGCACAACACCACATGATCAATGTGTCTGTCCACGTCCATCTGTCTTTGTTGCCCCCCCCCCATGTGTGAGACAGAGAGGACATACTGGGGGACATGAACTACAACTTCTTCTTATTCTGCGTTTTGTGGCGGGTTGCAACCATAAAATGAGCTAAAACTTAATTATTCATTATTTATTCAGCAGATCAGGTTTCATCAGCGTTCACCACAGAAGAAGAATAAAGACCGACGTCGTTTCCAAATATCACTAACTCAGATAAAACACGAGGATGGACCAGAGCTGCTCCCTCGGCCGCTGGCAGGAGGCATTACATTCATACCCCCCCTTTTTCCCTGTGTGACGCACATGGATGATAGAGGCTATAAATGCCAGTTAGGATGTATTTTTAGCTGGCTGCGTGATTGGGGGGGAGAGAGAGAGAGAGAGAGACAGAGAGGGAGAGACAAAGAGACAGTGAGAGAGATAGAGAGATTGCATGCTTTAAAGGGATTTTTCTTTCAGGTCAGGTTGTTAAACTGTTGAGGAGATAAAGCCCCCTCCCCCCCTGCCGACCCCCCCCGGGGGGCACTAAAACGTTGCTAAAACTGGAGAAACATTCATAAAAAGAAAGAAAGAAAGCAGGAAAAAGTTCCAAAAAACAAAATAAACCAAAGAGACGTAAAACTTGAGTGGCCTATGGCGTGTCCAGTAGCTCTCACCTGTTGGTGGTCGTCAGGTAGGGCTGGAGGAGGGGGCGTGGTCAGCTGGGAAGGGGGCGTGGTCAGCTGACGATGATGATTTGGTTGGTTGTTGTAATGCTGCTGCTGGTTGTCGCGGGCGGCCATCTCCGCCATCCGCCGCTCCATCTGCTCCAGCCGCTCCAGGATGGACATCCGGAACTGGTTATCTGCACAGAGTGAACACTCAGATTGAGACGTCTGCACACAGAGAAGACTCAGAGTTGGACGTCTGCACACAGAGAAGACTCAGAGTGAGACGTCTGCATACAGAACACTCAGAGTGAGACGTCTACACACAGTGAACACTCAGAGTGAGACGTCTACACACAGTGAACACTCAGAGTGAGACGTCTGCACACAGTGAACACTCAGAGTGAGACGTCTGCACACAGAGAACACTCAGTGAGACGTCTGCACACAGAGAAGACTCAGAGTTGGACGTCTGCACACAGTGAACACTCAGAGTGAGACGTCTGCACACAGAGAACACTCAGAGTGAGACGTCTGCACACAGAGAAGACTCAGAGTTGGACGTCTGCACACAGTGAACACTCAGAGTGAGACGTCTGCACACAGAGAACACTCAGAGTGAGACGTCTGCACACATTGAACACTTAGAGGGAGACGTCTGCACACAGAGTGAGACGTCTGCACACAGAGAAGACTCAGAGTGAGACGTCTGCACACAGTGAACACTCAGAGTGAGACGTCTGCACTCAGAGTGAGACGTCTGCACACAGAGTACACTCAGAGTGAGACGTCTGCACACAGAGAACACAAAGTGAAACATCTGCACACAGAGTGAGAAGTCTGCACACAGAGAACACTCAGAGTGAGACATCTGCACGCAGAGTGAGATGTCTGCACACAGATAAGACTCAGAGTGAGACGTCTACACACAGTGAACACTCAGAGTGAGACGTCTGCACACAGAGAAGACTCAGAGTGAGATGTCTGCACACAAAGTGAGAAGTCTGCACACAGAGAACTCAGAGTGAGACGTCTGCACACAGAGAACACAAAGTGAGACGTCTGCACACAGAGAACACTCAGAGTGAGACATCTGCACGCAGAGTGAGATGTCTGCACACAGAGAAGACTCAGAGTGAGACGTCTGCACACAGAGAACACTCAGAGTGAGACGTCTACACAAAGAGAACATTCAGAGTGAGACGTCTGCACACATTGAACACTCAGAGTGAGACATCTGCACACAGTGAACACTTAGAGGGAGACGTCTGCACACAGAGTGAGAAGTCTGCACAGAGAAGACTCAGAGTGAGACGTCTGCACACAGAGAACACACAGAGTGAGACGTCTGCACACAGAGAACACACAGAATGAGACGTCTGCACACAGAGAAGACTCAGAGTGAGATGTCTGCACACAAAGTGAGAAGTCTGCACACAGAGAACACTCAGAGTGAGACGCCTGCACACAGAGAAGACTCAGAGTGAGACGCCTGCACAAAGAGAACACACAGAGTGAGACGCCTGCACACAGAGAACACACAGAATGAGACATCTGCACACAGTGAAGACTAAGAGGAGATGTCTGCACACAAAGTGAGAAGTCTGCACACAGAGAACACTCAGAGTGAGACGTCTGCACAGAGAAGACTCAGAGTGAGACGTCTGCACACAGAGAACACACAGAGTGAGACGTCTGCACACAGAGAACACACAGAATGAGACGTCTGCACACAGAGAACACACAGAATGAGACGTCTGCACACAGAGAAGACTCAGAGTGAGATGTCTGCACACAAAGTGAGAAGTCTGCACACAGAGAACACTCAGAGTGAGACGTCTGCACACAGAGTGAGACGTCTGCACACAGTGAACTCAGAGTGAGACGTCTGCACACAGAGAACACAAAGTGAGACGTCTGCACACAGTGAACACTCAGAGTGAGACATCTGCACGCAGAGTGAGACGTCTGCACACAGAGAAGACTCAGAGTGAGACGTCTGCACACAGAGACGACTCAGAGTGAGACATCTGCACGCAGAGTGAGACGTCTGCACACAGAGAACACTCAGAGTGAGATGTCTGCACACATTGAACACTCAGAGTGAGACATCTGCACACAGTGAACACTTAGAGGGAGACGGCACACAGAGTGAGACGTCTGCACACAGAACACTCAGTGAGACGTCTGCACAGATAAAACACTCAGATTAAGACGTCTGCACACAGTGAACACTCAGAGTGAGACATCTGCACTCAGAGTGAGACGTCTGCACACAGTGAACACTCAGAGTGAGACGTATGCACACAGAACACTCAGATTGAGACGTCTGCACACAGAGTGAGACGTCTGCACACAGAGTGAGACGTCTGCACACAGACTGAGACGTCTGCACACAGAACACTCAGATTG
>CM049389.1:22436381-22438881 GCA_026937815.1 Etheostoma perlongum | reverse complement strand
GCAGGTCGTCTCGGCTCCACCGCACGCTGTCGTGGCGGTCGGACACCGCACACAGCAGAGGACTGCATTTCCCAGAATCCTCCAGGGACGGCACGTTCAGGTAGTGGACCAGCACGATGTCTGGGTTCTGTCTCACACACACACACACACACACACACACACACATGTATTTCTGATTGGCTGTCTCCTAACAACAGAACGTGATGTCATGTGATGTCATGTGATGTGCGAGCGCTGACCTGCAGCAGCCAATAGCATCGTCTGTGGAATGTCGGCACGATGGAGGAATGGACGTAGCAACCGTACAGGCACTGAAACGGACGACACACAGCGTCACCCCCACGGGGTCCTCGCACAACGGCGCCATGACATCACAACACATTCCTCATGCTAAGATCTGAAATGCTGCTCCAGCAGCTGTATGTGTGTGTGTGTGTATGTGTGTGTGTGTGTGTATACGTGTGTGTGTGTGTATGTGTGTGTGTATATGTGTGTGTATGTGTGTGTCTATACGTGTGTGTATATGTGTGTCTGTGTGTATAATATGTGTGTGTGTGTCTGTGTGTCTCTGTGTGTGTGTATATATATATGTGTGTGTGTGTGTATATATGTGTGTGTGTGTGTGTCTATACGTGTGTGTGTGTGTGTCTATACGTGTGTGTCTGTGTGTGTGTGTGTGTGTCTGCAGACCTCCATGCCCTGGACCTTGAGCTTCATGTGGTCCTCTCTCGTCGTCTTTCCGTCCTTCCTCTTCTTCCAGCAGTACCCGTCCTTCCTGTACTTCACCTTCTTCCTGTTGTAGAGGATGATGCTGCCGTTCTTCGGCCTGGAACACAAGCAGCCAATCAGGGAGCCCCGTTTTTTTTTTGTTCCACTTTTTTCAAAGTTATTTTTCAAAGTTTTTTCCAATTTTTTTTTTTTATTTGTTCCAGTTTTTTGTCACTTTTTTATGTTTTCTCCACTCGTGGTGACGTGGTCTCTTTAATAAATAATAAAACCTGTACCTGGTTCTCAGGGAGCAGGACAACCACTCGTCATGTCGCTCAAATGATATCAGGTAGGACGCAATCTCCTGCAGAGACACAGACACAGAGACACAGACAGACAGACAGAGAGACAGTCACACAGAGAGAGACACAGAGAAAGAGAGAGATAACTAAAGATTAGTGTGAGTTTCCCAAAGCCCAGGATGACGTCCTTTAATGTCTAAAGACATTCAGCTTCCTGTCCCAGAGACACATTTAGTGGACTCACCTCGTTAGTGTTCCACCTGAGGCGCTCGTTAGGCAGAGTGGACAGACGGGGGAGACACTCCAGCAGCTTGTTAGGAAGAAAGACCTTCCTCTGGCCTTTATTCTCTAGAGAGAGACAGACAGAGAGAGAGAGAGACAGACAGAGAGAGAGAGAGAGACAGACAGACAGACAGACAGACAGACAGAGAGACAGAGAGAGAGAGACAGAGAGAGACAGACAGACAGGGAGAGACAGAGAGAGAGACAGACAGAGAGAGAAAGAGACAGAGAGAGTGTATATATATTATTATTATTATTATTATAAGATTAATGGTTCAGGTCTTCAAGTCTGATCAGTGAGATTAGGTTATGTCATCTCCATGGTAACAGATACAACATGTTCACTGCTGCAAGTGATGACATCACATCTATAGGTGATGGGACTGACCTGTCTCCGTGGAAACCATCTCCTTGTTGCTCATGGTGATGGGTCCATGCAGGATGAGCCTCACACAACGTACAGCCGCCCACACTGCCCCGCTGCACACACACACACACACAGAGAGAGAGAGAGAGAGACACACACACACACACACACACACACACACACACACAGAGAGAGAGAGAGACACACACACACACACACACACACACACACACACACACACACACACACACACACACACACACACACTCACAGTCAGTCTGATTGGAAACATGACACCAGCTCTGCACACACTCCTTCAATAGCTCCCAGTTGCCTAGCAACAGCTGAATTTGCACCCACTTTCGTTTGTTACTGACACTGTGAAATAAATGAAAACACTAAATCTAAAATACAATATATATGAAAATCACATAAAAATAAATAAAAACATTTAAAATAAACATAAAAAATGACACTGCAGATCAGTGTGTGTGTGTCTCTGTCTGTGTCTGTGTGTGTGTGAGTGTCTGAGTGAGTGTGTGTGTGTGTGTGTGTGTGTGTGTGTGTGTGTGTGTGTGTGTGTGTCTGTCTGTGTGTGTGAGTGTGTCTCTGTCTGTCTGTGTGTGAGTGTGTCTCTGTCTGTCTGTGTGTGTGTGTGTGCTGGTCAACATTGATAACATTAGAAACAGTCGCTCTCCCCGGAGGCCGGGCTCAGACCGCGGACTCGCCTGGCTGCAGTGGCCGCCTCCTGGAGCGTGTCTCCCGGGCAACGGAACTACGCTGCTCGCGGCACAGCTAAGATAGCTAACGGCAGCTAGCCTTGTTTTTATCATTAAAAAAC
>CM049389.1:22421381-22431381 GCA_026937815.1 Etheostoma perlongum | reverse complement strand
TTATTCTCATTGTTTTCATTCACTTTTTACGTCATTTTCTTCTGTCTTGTTTCTTTTATTTATATATAAATAAAACATGTAATACAAAATAAAAATTATGAGAAATAGAGCAGCATATCTCCACCAGACTCCATGTAAATAATCACTACTTTTAGCATGTATAGAGCAGCATATCTCCACCAGACTCCATGTAAATAATCACTACTTTTAGCGTGTATAGAGCAGCATATCTCCACCAGACTCCATGTAAATAATCACTACTTTTAGTGTGTATAGAGCAGCATATCTCCACCAGACTCCATGTAAATAATCACTACTTTTAGTGTATAGAGCAGCATATCTCCACCAGACTCCATGTAAATAATCAGTACTTTTAGTGTGTATAGAGCAGCATATCTCCACCAGACTCCATGTAAATAATCAAGGATTTTAGCATGTAAGTGGTGATTATTTACATGGAGTCTGGATCCATCCCATAATGTTGTCAGAAACAAAATATTGATTAATGACAAAATAAAGCAACAAGAGCCGAGTGGAGATTTTATTCTATTTTATTACATCCTGCAGTCGAACTGCAGCTGGTCCACACACACACACACAGACCCACACATTCTCACACACACACACACACACATACACCCTTTGTCTGCTGGCTGTTTTGGAGCCAGGGGTCAGAGGTCGTCGGCAGGAAGCGTCCGCCCGTGTTTTTAGTTCCAACATGGAGTCCACGCGGGGTCAGGCCGTTGCCACGGTAACGCGGGGTGAAGCCGTTGTCATGGTAACGTCTCTAGCATCCCAGGCCGCTGACGGAGCCGATGCGGTCCATCTTCATCCCGAAGCAGCCCCCCCGCCCGCCAAACATCGACTTCCTGCTGCGCTGCCGCGACTTCCTCTGCCGCTGCAGGAAGTCCAGGAAGAACCGCGGCACCGCCTCCCGCCGGCCGGCCAATCCGCTCGCAGAGCCCTCTGTGATGTCATCAGAGGTGGGAGGGGCCGCGAGGAGGGAAGAAAGGTGGGGGCCGAACAGAGAGAGGAGCACCTGGGGAGAAACATCGGGAAAAACATTGTGAAACAACGGGAAAACATCGGGGAAAACATTGTGGAACAACGGGAAAACATCGGGGAAAACATTGTGGAACAACGGGAAAACATGGGGAAATATCGGGAAAACATGGGGAAACATCGGGGAAAACATGGTGAAACATCGGGGAAAACATGGGGAAACATTGGGGAAACATTGTGAAACATCGGGGAAACATCGGGGAAAACATTGTGAAACATCGGGGAAAACATGGGGAAACATCGGGAAAACATGGGGAAACATCGGGGAAAACATGGGGAAACATCGGGGAAACATTGTGAAACATCGGGGAAACACATCGGGAAACATTGTGAAACATTGGGAAACATCGGGGAAACATTGTGAAACATCGGGGAAACATGGGGAAACATCTGGGAAACATGGTGAAACATCGGGGAAACACATCGGGGAAACATCGGGGAAACATTGTGGAACAACGGGAAAACATCGGGGAAAACATTGTGAAACAACGGGAAAACATTGGGGAAAACACTGTGGAACAACGGGAAAACATGGGGAAATATCGGGGAAACATGGTGAAACATCGGGGAAACATCGGGGAAACATCGGGGAAACATTGTGGAACAACGGGAAAACATTGTGAAACAACGGGAAAACATTGGGGAAAACATTGTGGAACAACGGGAAAACATGGGGAAAAATCGGGGAAAACATGGGGAAAACATGGGGAAACATTGGGGAAACATTGTGAAACATCGGGGAAACATCGGGGAAAACATTGTGAAACATCGGGGAAAACATGGGGAAACATCGGGAAAACATGGGGAAACATCGGGGAAAACATGGGGAAACATCGGGGAAACACATCGGGGAAACATTGTGAAACATCGGGGAAACATTGTGAAACATCGGGGAAACATGGGGAAACATCTGGGAAACATGGTGAAACATCGGGGAAACACATCGGGGAAACATCGGGGAAACATTGTGGAACATCAGGGAAACTTCTGGGAAACATCGGAAAAACATTGTGGAACAAGGAGAAAACATTGGGGAAACATCGGGGAAACATTGTGGAACATCAGGGAAACTTCTGGGAAACATCGGAAAAACATTGTGGAACAAGGAGAAAACATTGGGGAAACATCGGGGAAAACATCGGGGAAACATCGGGGGAAACATCGGGGAAACATTGTGAAACATCGGGGAAACACATCGGGGAAACATTGTGAAACATCGGGGAAAACATGGGGAAACATCGGGGAAACATTGTGAAACATCGGGGAAACATCGGGGAAAACATGGGGAAACATCGGGGAAAACATGGGGAAACATCGGGGAAACACATCGGGGAAACATTGTGGAACATCAGGGAAACTTCTGGGAAACATCGGAAAAACATTGTGGAACAAGGAGAAAACATTGGGGAAACATCGGGGAAAACATCGGGAAAACATCGGGAAACATCGGGGAAACATCGGGGAAACATCGGGAAACATTGGGGAAACATCGGGAAAACATCGGGAAACATCGGGAAACATCGGGAAAACATCGGGGAAACATCGGGAAACATCGGGAAAACATCGGGGAAAACATTAAAAAAGATTGTGATGATGATGACGAGGATAAAGATGATGAGGATGAAGATGATGATGATGTCAGACCTGTTGGTCGTCTCGTTGAGGTGAAGGCCTCGTCTCCACGGCGACGGTGAGGAAGAGCAGGGCGAGAGGAACCAGAGAAGAAGAAGAAGACGCCATCTTTATTTGGAGAAAACCACGAGAAAGAATCAATAACCATCAAATCACCGCGGCAACAGACACATTTCCCTGGATTGTGATTAGCAGATCAACTGTTTCCTGCCGTCATTTGATTGGTCCACAACAACATGCCGATTGTTGTTACACGTGTCAGTGGTGCAGCTCGCTAACGCTAACGTTAGACCGCTAATGCTAACATTAGACCCAGCGTCTGTGTGTGTGTGTGTGTGTGCGTGTGCGTGTGCGTGTGCGTGTGTGTGTGTGCGTGCGTGTGTGTGTGTGTGTGTGTACGTACCGAATCAGGATGAAGAGAGATATTCCAACAGTAGATGTTGCTGCTCGTCGACCAATCAGAAGCCTGACAGTAGATGTTGCTGCTCGTCGACCAATCAGAAGCCTGACAGTAGATGTTGCTGCTCGTCGACCAATCAGAAGCCTGACAGTAGATGTTGCTGCTCGTCGCTAAAATAAAACTTTATTGATAACTGCTGTGTGGACGGTGGAGTGTGTCCTGCTGCGGCGCCAGGACGGTCTGACCGGACACAACACACACACCACCTTATATACACACACTCTGTGATGTCACACATTCCTCACCCCCGGCAACGGAGCAGCCACACACACACACACAGAGACACACACACACACACACACAGAGACACACACACACACACACTCAGAGACACACACACACACACTCAGAGACACAGACAGAGACACACACACACACACCCCAGACAGACACACACACACACACCCACACACACACACACACACACACACACACACACACACACAGAGACACACACACACACACAGAGACACAGACAGAGACACACACACACACACACACCCACAGACACACACACACACACACAGAGACACACACACACACACACACACACACACACACACACACACACACACACACACAGAGACACACACGCACACCCTGAATGGAGATGACTGATCACGGTTTAATCAGCTCTGGGTCCCAACGTGTGGTCCGGGGGGCAACAGGGACTCAGCAGGGTCCCTGTTACCCCCCCCCACACAGTATGTACACACGGTATGTACTGTTACACACTGTTACATACTGTTATATACTGTATGTACACACTGTGTATACTGTTACATACCGTATGATGCTTAGTATTTTTTAACTAGTATTATTATAGTATTATTAAATCATTAATATTATAATTAATATTATAATTATTATTATATATATTTCTATATTCAGACTTTCTTCTTGTAGAAGCTCACCTGCAGCCGTCCAATCCGAGAGCAGTATTCTCTCAGAGCTCCCTGACCTCTGACCTCGCTCGGCCCGCCTCGTCGTAAACCGTCACCGCGGCAACCGCGTCGTCGTTGGCAACTATTTCCTGTGGGAGGGGGCGGGGCCACTGTGCCGTGTGTTTAATGACCCCCCGCCGTCTTTGTGCCCCTGTCAGACAAAACCCCGCCCCCCCATTCAGCCTCTGACGTCATCACACACACACACACACACACACACACACACACACACACACACACACACACACACACACACACACACACACACACACACACACACGAAGAATGGCTCATCAATCACCTCATTAGAGAAAAAGAAGTCACCGATCACATCCTCTCTGTGTGAGGAATGTTGTGTGCGTCACAACAAACACACACACACACAGAGACACACACACAGAGACACACACACAGACACACACACACACACACACTATTCAATCATCTACTGTCTGTCTTTCTGCTTAATTACAGATGAATTAATGATATAATGAGTTGAGTTAAACTTCACACGGCTGCTCGTCTCCCGGCAACAAGATGCCTTCACCCCGAACTGCTTCAACCAATCAGTACTGACGTCACAGGCCTGTGAATTTCTGTGTCTGTTATAGCGTGTATAGAAATACACGCTATAACAGATGATATGCTGCTCTATACACGCTAAAAGTAGTGATTATTTACATGGAGTCTGGTGGAGATATGCTGCTCTATACATGCTAAAAGTAGTGATTATTTACATGGAGTCTGGTGGAGATATGCTGCTCTATACATGCTAAAAGTAGTGATTATTTACATGGAGTCTGGTGGAGATATGCTGCTCTATACATGCTAAAAAAGTAGTGATTATTTACATGGAGTCTGGTGGAGATATGCTGCTCTATACATGCTAAAAGTAGTGATTATTTACATGGAGTCTGGTGGAGATATGCTGCTCTATACATGCTAAAAGTAGTGATTATTTACATGGAGTCTGGTGGAGATATGCTGCTCTATACATGCTAAAAGTAGTGATTATTTACATGGAGTCTGGTGGAGATATGCTGCTCTATACACGCTAAAAGTAGTGATTATTTACATGGAGTTTGGTGGGTTGATGATGTGATTTCTGGGCCGTTTTAAACTAATAATTAATACTGGACCAATTTTAAAGATTGTTGTTTTCAACATGGGAAAAAAAACAACTTTAAGAGTAAAAACACACGGCGGGAAGTCTGATTCTTTTGTCTTTATTGTGTTTAATATAGAAAACATCTTAATGGAATTACAGCTCCCCCCCCCACTGGTGCTTCAGTTGTCAGTCAGTTGTCACGGCAACAAGATACAGCTTTAGTTGACCTTAGGGTGGCGGAAGTCTTTGCCGGCAAATTTGGCCTTGTCTCCGAGCTCCTCCTCGATCCTGCAGGTCACAGGGGTCAAAGGTCAGGATCAACACTGCTGCTAGACCGCCTCCGCCCACTAGACTGTCACAAGACCGTCTCGGTCCACTAGACCGTCTCTAGACCGTCTCGGTCCACTAGACCGTCTCTAGACCGTCTCGGTCCACTAGACCGTCTCTAGACCGTCTCTAGACCGTCTCGGTCCACTAGACCGTCACTAGACCGTCGGTCCACTAGACCGTCACTAGACCGTCTCGGTCCACTAGACCGTCTCTAGACCGTCTACAGGTGTAATTAACAGGAAGTAAAGGTGTAATTAACAGGAAGTTCTCACCTCATCAGCTGGTTGTATTTGGCGAGACGTTCTGACCTGCAGGGAGCCCCGGTCTTAATCTGGGGGGGCAGAGAGAGAGAGGGGGTGAGATCAGTCTTAATTATAAAGCTATGTTGTTTTCATCCCTGTCGGCCTACCCTTCTACCCGTCTGTCTGTCGGTCTACCCGTCTGTTTACCCGTCTGTCTACCCGTCTGTTGGTCTACCCGTCTGTCTGTCTACCTGTCCGGTGCAGAGTCCGACCACCAGGTCTGAGATGAAGGTGTCTTCAGTTTCTCCGGAGCGATGACTGACCATCACCCCCCACCCACTGCTCTGGGCCAGCTTACACCTGGGAGGGGGGGGAGAGAGAGACAGACAGGGAGGGAGAGAGACAGGAGAAAGAATTAATGTCCAGTCGACCAACGTTAAGCTGCCGCCACATGTCCCCATGTCTTAATGTCCCCATGTCTTACGCCTGGATGGACTCGGTGACCGAGCCGATCTGGTTGACCTTGAGCAGCAGACAGTTACAGGCCTTCTTCTCCACGGCCTGCTGGATCCTCTTGGGATTGGTCACGGTCAGGTCGTCTCCTACGATCTGATTGGTCACACACACAAGAAGGGCGGTGAGAACACAGTACTCGTCATGGAGGTTTTGGACATGTCTGTCTCACACGGATGTCTGTGAGTCTGTCTGACCTGGATGTCTGTCTGACCTGGATGTCTGTCTCACATGTCTGTCTCACCTGGATGTCTGTCTGACCTGGATGTCTGTGTGTCTGTCTCACCTGGATGTCTGTCTCACTTGGATGTCTGTGTGTCTGTCTCGCCTGGATGTCTGTCTCACCTGGATGTCTGTGTGTCTGTCTCACCTGGATGTCTGTCTGTCTCACCTGGATGTCTGTCTCCTGGATGTCTGGGATGTCTGTGTGTCTGTCTCACCTGGATGTCTGTCTCACCTGGATGTCTGTGTGTCTGTCTCACCTGGATGTCTGTCTCACCTGGATGTCTGTGTGTCTGTCTCACCTGGATGTCTGTCTCACCTGGATGTCTGTGTGTCTGTCTCACCTGGATGTCTGTCTCACCTGGATGTCTGTCTCACCTGGATGTCTGTGTGTCTGTCTCACCTGGATGTCTGTCTCACCTGGATGTCTGTCTCACCTGGATGTCTGTCTCACCTAGATGTCTGTGTGTCTGTCTCACCTGGATGTCTGTGAGTCTGTCTCACCTGGATGTCTGTCTCACCTGGATGTCTGTCTCACCTAGATGTCTGTGTGTCTGTCTCACCTGGATGTCTGTGTGTCTGTCTCACCTGGATGTCTGTCTCACCTGGAAGTCTGTCTCACCTGGATGTCTGTCTCACCTAGATGTCTGTGTGTCTGTCTCACCTGGATGTCTGTGAGTCTGTCTCACCTGGATGTCTGTCTCACCTGGATGTCTGTCTCACCTAGATGTCTGTGTGTCTGTCTCACCTGGATGTCTGTGTGTCTGTCTCACCTGGATGTCTGTCTCACCTAGATGTCTGTGTGTCTGTCTCACCTGGATGTCTGTGAGTCTGTCTCACCTGGATGTCTGTGAGTCTGTCTCACCTGGATGTCTGTGAGTCTGTCTCACCTGGATGTCTGTAGAGGCAGTGAACTTGGACCAGTTCTCCCAGTCGTCCTGGTCAAATGGATCCTCAATGGACAGGACTGGAGACAGACAGAGAGAGACAGAGAGAGACAGACAGAGTTATAATTATAACTACTAAAATAAAATCCAATGCAGAACTTCCATTGAAAATATGTCGTTTTTAAACATATCCACGTCCCATGTCTTAATTTCTGGGTTTGGTGGTGATGGTGATTTTTCTGTTTCATGTTAAACTAAAAGGATCTTCCTCTTTAACTAAAAGGTCTATCTCTGTCGGGATCCATCCCATAATGTTTAGACATTGTGAGTCTGTGAGCAGCTGTTACCGGGGTAACCCTTGATGAAGCTGCGGTACAGGTCTCCCAGCTTCTCCCCGCTGATGTGCCGTGCCGGGTCGTCGGGGGACTTGAAGTCCAGGTCGTACTTCCCGCTGCGGTAGAACTCGGACGCCGCCACGTCCATCCCGATGATGATCTTATCGGGGTAGCCGGCCTTCTCGATGGCCGACTTCAGAAGCTCCAGAGCTGCACACAAATAACAACAACAACAACAAGAACAACAACAGGAAACTGGATATTAGTGATAATATTAATTAATATTATTAATTATGCAGCCTATAATCCGCCATCAGTTATTTTGCAAGTGCTGTAAAATCCAAATTGACAACAAACTGTACATTTGGTGCAGCTGAAAAGACAAGCAGGCAGACAGGCAGAGAGACAGACAGGCAGAGAGAGAGAGAGAGACAGGCAGGCAGAGAGACAGACAGGCAGAGAGAGAGAGAGAGACAGGCAGGCAGAGAGACAGACAGGCAGAGAGAGAGAGAGAGACAGGCAGGCAGAGAGACAGACAGGCAGAGAGAGAGAGAGAGACAGGCAGGCAGAGAGACAGAATGAGAGGCAGACAGACAGGCAGAGAGACAGACAGAGACAGACAGACAGGCAGAGAGACAGACAGCTGGATGTCTCACCCTCATTGTTCTCCAGGATGTTGGGGGCGAAGCCCCCCTCGTCTCCCACGTTGGTCGCGTCTTTTCCGTACTTGGCCTTGATGACGTTCTTCAGGTTGTGGTAGACCTGGACACAGGAAACAGTCAGACAACAGGCAGACAACAGGCAGACAATAGGCAGGAAACAGGCAGACAACAGGCAGGAAACAGTCAGACAGCAGTCAGACAACAGGCGGAAAACAGTCAGACAACAGGCGGGAAACAGTCAGACAACAGTCAGAAAACAGTCAGACAACAGGCGGGAAACAGTCAAACAACAGTCAGACAGACGGGCAACCGTCAGACAACAGTCAGACAACAGCCAGACAACAGTCAGACAACAGGCAGACAACAGCCAGACAACAGGCGGGAAACAATCAGACAACGGCCCGGTGGGGTCCGGTGCTTTTACCTCGGCGCCGATCCTCATGGCCTCGTGGAAGTTGGCGGCGCCGACAGGAAGGATCATGAACTCCTGCATGGCGAGCTTGTTCCCAGCGTGGCTCCCTCCGTTAATCACGTTAAAGGCCTGCAGAGGACACGCACCGTTACTCCAGATAGCAGCTCCAGCTAGCCGCTACGCTAACTCCAGCACGCTAACTCCAGCTGGCCGCTACGCTAGCTCCAGCTAGCCGCTATGCTAACTCCAGCACGCTAACTCCAGCTGGCCGCTACGCTAGCTCCAGCTAGCTGCTACGCTAGCTCCAGCTAGCTGCTACGCTAACTCCAGCACGCTAACTCCAGCTAGCCGCCACGCTAACTCCAGCTAGCCGCCACGCTAACTCCAGCTAGCCGCTACGCTAACTCCAGCACGCTAACTCCAGCTAGCCACCACGCTAGCTCCAGCTAGCCGCCACGTCACTGGTTAACCACAACAAGATGTTATTACTATGTAATACTACTAATACTACTACTACTAATACAGTAACTGACGGGCACAGGGAGGATGACGTCCTTGTTGCCGGCGAGGTCGGCGATGTGGCGGTACAGAGGAACTCCTTTCTCCGCCGCGCCGGCCTTACACACGGCCAGGGACACGCCCAGGATGGCGTTAGCACCGAACTGGGCTGGAGACGGGGAGAGAGAGACAAACAGTTCAGACAGACAGGTCAGAGAGAGAGCCAGAGAGAGAGAGAGAGAGAGACGGGTCCTTACATTTGTTCTCAGTGCCGTCCAACTCCAGCATGAACTTGTCGATCTTCTCCTGCTCGACAACGCTGAAGTTCTAGACAGAGAGAGAGACAGACAGGCAGAGAGACAGACAGGTTTTAGTGCAGGTTCAGAGTCACATGACTTCATTCTGATATTGTTATATATTATTTTGCAGTAACCATGGTTACTGATACCTTAGCGATCAGCTTGGGAGCGATGTCCTTGTTGACGTGATCCACAGCCTTCACCGTACCTTCAGAGAGACAGACAGGCAGTCAGACAGACAGGGAGGGAGACAGACAGGCAGGCAGACAGGGAGGGAGACAGGGAGGGAGTCAGGGAGTCAAACAGGGAGGGAGACAGGTGTTACCTTTGCCCAGGTAGCGGGTCTTGTCTCCATCACGGAGCTCCAGAGCTTCATGGACTCCAGTTGATGCAC
>CM049389.1:22411381-22413881 GCA_026937815.1 Etheostoma perlongum | reverse complement strand
AGACTATCAAACCCTCAAATCCCTTTTCCCCCGCCCCCCCCACCTGTCTTGGCCTTGCCCCCCCCCCCCCCACCTTGGCCTTGCCCCCCAGCCCCCCCACCTGTCTTGGCCTTGCCCACGCAGATGTTGAAGCCCCCGTGGTTCTTGGAGGCCTTCAGGTGCATGCAGTAGCTGCTGGGATTGTCAGAGTCGTCGGTGAGCAACATGCACTTCATGTCCCCGATGGAGGGGCCGCACTCCCGCAGGGCGCTGGAGTTCCCCGCCAGCTTCTTGATCTGGTCCGCCTGGGGGGGCAGGGGGGAGACGGGTTAACATCGGCAGTCTGTCTGTAGCTGTCTGTACTGCAGTACTACAGTGAGGAAAATAAGTATTTGAACACGCTGCTATTTTGCAAGTTCTCCCACTTAGAAATCATGGAGGGTCTGAAATTGTCCTCGTAGGTGCATGTCCACTGTGAGAGACATAATCTAAAAAAACATCCAGAAATCACAATGTATGATTTTTTAACTATTTATTTGTATGATACAGCTGCAAATAAGTATTTGAACACCTGTCTATCAGCTAGAATTCTGACCCTCAAAGACCTGTTAGTCTGCCTTCAAAATGTCCACCTCCACTCCATTTATTATCCTAAATTAGATGCACCTGTTTGAGGTCGTTAGCTGCATAAAGACACCTGTCCACCCCATACAATCAGTAAGAATCCAACTACTAACATGGCCGAGACCAAAGAGCTGTCCAAAGACACTAGAGACAACATTGTCCACCTCCACAAGGCTGGAAAGGGCTACGGGGACATGTCCAAGCAGCTTGGTGAAAAAAGGTCCACTGTTGGAGCAATCATTAGAAAATGGAAGAAGCTAAACATGACTGTCCATCTCCCTCGGACTGGGGCTCCATGCAAGATCTCACCTCGTGGGGTCTCAATGATCCTAAGAAAGGTGAGAAATCAGCCCAGAACTACACGGGAGGAGCTGGTCCATGACCTGAAAAGAGCTGGGACCACCGTTTCCAAGGTTACTGTTGGTAATACACTAAGACGTCATGGTTTGAAATCATGCATGGCACGGAAGGTTCCCCTGCTTAAACCAGCACATGTCAAGGCCCGTCTTAAGTTTGCCAATGACCATTTGGATGATCCAGAGGAGTCATGGGAGAAGGTCATGTGGTCAGATGAGACCAAAATAGAACTTTTTGGTCATAATTCCACTAACCGTGTTTGGAGGAAGAAGAATGATGAGGACCATCCCAAGAACACCATCCCTACTGTGAAGCATGGGGGGGGTAGCATCATGCTTTGGGGGGTTTTTCTGCACATGGGACAGGGCGACTGCACTGTATTAAGGAGAGGAGGACCGGGGCCATGTATTGGGAGATTTTGGGGAGCAACCTCCTTCCCTCAGTTAGAGCATTGAAGATGGGTCGAGGCTGGGTCTTCCAACATGACAATGACCCGAAGCACACAGCCAGGAGAACCAAGGAGGGCTCTGGAAGAAGCAGATCAAGGTTCTGGGGGGGCCTAGCCAGTCTCCAGACCTAAACCCAATAGAGAATCTTTGGAGGGAGCTCAAACTCCGTGTTTCTCAGCAACAGCCCAGAAACCTGACTGATCTAGAGAAGATCTGTGTGGAGGAGTGGGCCAAAATCCCTTCTGCAGTGTGTCAAACCTGGTGAAGAACTACAGGAAACGTTTGACCTCTGGAACTGCAAACAAAGGCTACTGTACCAAATATTAACATTGATCTTCTCAGGTGTTCAAATACTTATTTGCAGCTGTATCATACAAATAAATAGTTAAAAAATCATACATTGTGATTTCTGGATGTTTTTTTAGATTATGTCTCTCACAGTGGACATGCACCTACGAGGACAATTTCAGACCCTCCATGATTTCTAAGTGGGAGAACTTGCAAAATAGCAGCGTGTTCAAATACTTATTTTCCTCACTGTATATATATATATATATATATATATATATATATATATATATATATATATATATATATATATATATATATATATATACATACTGCATATATATATATATATATATATATATATATATATGCAGTATGTATATACAGTATGTATGTATGAATGTGTGTTATATCTAGTATAACTAGTAGTAACGCATTAGTTTGAAACTCTGAGATATGAATAACAAACATTTGGTTTGAGCAGGAAGTGAAGGAACATTTTCAAAATAAAATCCCCATCTACCAGTATAAAAGTACAACTCTAAACACAGAACTGAACCACAGAGAAAAACAAGAAGAAGAAGAATGTGAGGACAAGTTAGGACACGACACACACACACACACACACAGACACACACACACACACACACACACACACAGACACACAGATGTGAACACACTGCTACAAAACCACTTCCTGAAACCACTCAGCCAATCAATGTAAAGGTCTTCAGGTAGACTGTGTGTGTGTGTCTCTCTGTGTGTATGTGTGTGTGTGTGTGTGTCTGTGTGTGTGTGTGTGT
>CM049389.1:22391381-22403881 GCA_026937815.1 Etheostoma perlongum | reverse complement strand
TGTCTGTGTGTGTGTGTCTGTGTGTGTCTGTGTGTCTGTGTGCGTGTCTGTGTGTCTGTGTGTGTGTGTGTGTGTGTGTGTGTGTGTGTCTCTGTGTGTGTGTGTGTGTGTGTGTGTGTGTGTCTGTGTGTGTGAGGTCAGCGGTCCAGCACGTGTGTCCTGTACAGCCGGTTCATCTGCTCCAGGAAGATGAAGGTGAGGACGGTGTGCGGGCCGAGCCGGGCGTAGTACGGCGTGAAGCCCTTCCAGAGAGAGAAGAAGCCCTCGCTCCTCACCACGCGCAGCAGCACCTCCTGCAGGACGCACACAGGAAGTACTCACACAGGAGGTACTCTCTCACACAGGAGGTACACTCTCACACAGGAGGTACACTCTCACACAGGAGGTACACTCTCACACAGGAGGTACACTCTCACACAGGAGGTACACTCTCACACAGGAGGTACACTCTCACACAGGAGGTACACTCTCACACAGGAGGGCTAGGCGATATCGATATTAAAAATATATCGATATATTTTTAACGTGATATGGAATTAGACCATATCACATATGTCATATCGCGGAGCGTACGGAGGATGAATTGGTTAGTAAAGAAAAAGCAGTGGCTCAGTAATTTGGAGATGGTTCGGATTCAAAGTATCAGATGAGCAACTAATGCACGTTATATGTAAGGAGTTACAGCCAGGGGTGGAAGCACCTCCTAGAACAGCAACAGGACGAGTGTGTGAAGCTGCAGGAGCCCCCCGCCGCAAGACATCCACAACCCCAAAAAGCTCCAGCCCCGAAACTAAGTTCAAACTTCATTTACCTGCCGTGTGCCTTATGGAAAGAAAAGTGACAAGTGGTGTCCTATAACTAAAGCCGTGTCCTATCACATCGCTAAAGATATGGCCCCTGGTGCACCTGTGGAGCAAGTCGGATTCTAAAAGCTGGATGGACCCGAGATAAGAGCTTCCCAGGCACGAGAAGCCACACATGTAGACTGAAGTCGGGCAGGACACGTGGTCGGGCAGGACGCGTGGTCGGGCAGGACGCGTGGTCGGGCAGGACGCGTGGTCGGGCAGGACGGGCGGGCAGGACGCGCGTGGTCGGGCAGGACGGACACGTGGTCGGGCAGGACGCGTGGGTCGAGGCAGGACACGTGGTCGGCAGGACACGTGGTCGGGCAGGACACGTGGTCGGGCAGGACACGTGGTCGGGCAGGACACGTGGTCGAGCAGGACACGTGGTCGAGCAGGACGCGTGGTCGGGCAGGACGCGTGGTCGAGCAGGACGCGTGGTCGGGCAGGACGCGTGGGGCAGGACACGTGGTCGGGCAGGACACGTGGTCGAGCAGGACACGTGGTCGGGCAGGACACGTGGTCGGGCAGGACACGTGGTCGAGCAGGACACGTGGTCGGGCAGGACACGTGGTCGAGCAGGACACGTGGTCGAGCAGGACACGTGGTCGGCAGGACGCGTGGTCGGGCAGGACGCGTGGTCGAGCAGGACGCGTGGTCGGGCAGGACACGTGGTCGAGCAGGACACGTGGTCGGGCAGGACGCGTGGTCGAGCAGGACACGTGGTCGGGCAGGACACGTGGTCGGGCAGGACGCGTGCAGGTCGAGCAGGACGCGTGGTCGGGCAGGACGCGTGGTCGGGCAGGACGCGTGGTCGGGCAGGACGCGTGGTCGGGCAGGACGCGTGGTCGGGCAGGACGCGTGGTCGAGCAGGACACGTGGTCGAGCAGGACATGTCAGCCTCACATGAGCGTGACGGCTCACTTCATTCAAGACTGGGAGATGAAAACAGCGTGTCTCCAAACAGGTTATTTCCCCCAGGATCACAGGGAGGGAGACAGGCAGGCAGGCAGAGAGGGAGACAGGGAGACAGACAGGGAGACAGCATATAGCCGAGGCCCTGCAGGACGCGATTGCAAGCTGGAAACTCCAAGAAAAGCATCTGGTTGCTATGACAACCGACAACGAGTGGCTGAGGATGCTTCGGACTTCAGGCTGGTGTTTCTCGCACAAAACCTTTAAAAGGACAAGGACACGCTTGTCTGTCTTCTAATGTCTCTGATAGAGTTGTTTATTGAGTCGATAGAGTTGTTTATTGAGTTGATAGAGTTGTTTACTGAGTTGATAGAGTTGTTTATTAAGTTGATAGAGTTGTTTATTGAGTTGATAGAGTTGTTTATTTTGTTGATAGAGTTGTTTACTGAGTTGATAGAGTTGTTGATTGAGTTGATAGAGTTGTTGATTGAGTTGATAGTTGTTTATTGAGTTGATAGAGTTGTTTATTGAGTTGATAGAGTTGTTTATTGAGTTGATAGAGTTATTTACTGAGTTGATAGAGTTGATAGAGTTGTTTATTGAGTTGATAGAGTTGTTTATTGAGTTGATTGGAGTTGTTTATTGAGTTGATAGAGTTGTTTACTGAGTTGATAGAGTTGTTGATTGAGTTGATAGAGTTGTTTATTGAGTTGATAGAGTTGTTTATTAAGTTGATAGAGTTGTTTACTGAGTTGATAGAGTTGTTTATTAAGTTGATAGAGTTGTTTATTGAGTTGATAGAGTTGTTTATTAAGTTGATAGAGTTGTTTACTGAGTTGATAGAGTTGTTGATTGAGTTGATAGAGTTGTTTACTGAGTTGATAGAGTTGTTGATTGAGTTGATAGAGTTGTTTACAGTTGATAGAGTTGTTTATTAAGTTGATAGAGTTGTTTACTGAGTTGATAGAGTTGTTTATTAAGTTGATAGAGTTGTTTATTGAGTTGATAGAGTTGTTTATTAAGTTGATAGAGTTGTTTACTGAGTTGATAGAGTTGTTGATTGAGTTGATAGAGTTGTTGATTGAGTTGATAGTTGTTTATTGAGTTGATAGAGTTGTTTATTGAGTTGATAGAGTTGTTTATTGAGTTGATAGAGTTATTTACTGAGTTGATAGAGTTGATAGAGTTGTTTATTGAGTTGATAGAGTTGTTTATTGAGTTGATAGAGTTGTTTATTGAGTTGATAGAGTTGTTTATTGAGTTGATAGAGTTGTTTACTGAGTTGATAGAGTTGTTGATTGAGTTGATAGAGTTGTTTATTGAGTTGATAGAGTTGTTGATTGAGTTGATAGTTGTTTATTGAGTTGATAGAGTTGTTTACTGAGTTGATAGAGTTGTTTATTGAGTTGATAGAGTTGTTTATTGAGTTGATAGAGTTGTTTACTGAGTTGATAGAGTTGTTTATTGAGTTGATAGAGTTGTTTACTGAGTTGATAGAGTTGTTTATTGAGTCGATAGAGTTGATAGAGTTGTTTATTGAGTTGATAGAGTTGTTTATTGAGTTGATAGAGTTATTTACTGAGTTGATAGAGTTGATAGAGTTGTTTATTGAGTTGATAGAGTTGTTTATTGAGTTGATAGAGTTGTTTATTGAGTTGATAGAGTTGTTTACTGAGTTGATAGAGTTGTTGATTGAGTTGATAGAGTTGTTTATTGAGTTGATAGAGTTGTTTATTAAGTTGATAGAGTTGTTTACTGAGTTGATAGAGTTGTTTATTAAGTTGATAGAGTTGTTTATTGAGTTGATAGAGTTGTTTATTAAGTTGATAGAGTTGTTTACTGAGTTGATAGAGTTGTTGATTGAGTTGATAGAGTTGTTTACTGAGTTGATAGAGTTGTTGATTGAGTTGATAGAGTTGTTTACTGAGTTGATAGAGTTGTTTATTAAGTTGATAGAGTTGTTTACTGAGTTGATAGAGTTGTTTATTAAGTTGATAGAGTTGTTTATTGAGTTGATAGAGTTGTTTATTAAGTTGATAGAGTTGTTTACTGAGTTGATAGAGTTGTTGATTGAGTTGATAGAGTTGTTGATTGAGTTGATAGTTGTTTATTGAGTTGATAGAGTTGTTTATTGAGTTGATAGAGTTGTTTATTGAGTTGATAGAGTTATTTACTGAGTTGATAGAGTTGATAGAGTTGTTTATTGAGTTGATAGAGTTGTTTATTGAGTTGATAGAGTTGTTTATTGATGTTGATTGATAGAGTTGTTTATTGAGTTGATAGAGTTGTTTACTGAGTTGATAGAGTTGTTGATTGAGTTGATAGAGTTGTTTATTGAGTTGATAGAGTTGTTGATTGAGTTGATAGTTGTTTATTGAGTTGATAGAGTTGTTTACTGAGTTGATAGAGTTGTTTATTGAGTTGATAGAGTTGTTTATTGAGTTGATAGAGTTGTTTACTGAGTTGATAGAGTTGTTTATTGAGTTGATAGAGTTGTTTACTGAGTTGATAGAGTTGTTTATTGAGTCGATAGAGTTGATAGAGTTGTTTATTGAGTCGATAGAGTTATTTATTGTGACTGTTCAGATAAGAAACAGAGTTAACAAAAAGGAAAAGGTAATCTCAAGTTGATACTTAAAAGAAATGTTATTAAACGGAGCACTTTATTTTGTTCTTTATATATACATGCTGCCCTTACTAGGGTTTGTCATATTCTTATTCTTTTGTAATGTTCGTTATTCACATCTGTGGACTTGTTAGAAAGGAGAAACAAATCTCTAATTTAATTTTAATAAGCCATTTATAGTTGTCGAACTAAAAAATGTTCATATTGTACTTTTCTCATATAAATATGGTTATTTCAGAAAAATTGGCCCGTTTTATTTTACAGCCTATTTTTATTTAAGATATTTTTTATTTAAATGTGCATCTTATGGAGCTTTGATTTCAAAAAAGGTACTCCTGTTGTATACAGTATTTATGTTTACATTTTATTTTGATTTAAACAGCTGAGCTTTTATTTATGAAGCAGGTGAAGAAACCTGTTCATTATTTATTCATTTGATTTTGCAACTGTTCGCTGAAATTGCTGGTTTCAATAAAACTACCTGTGACATGTCATATTGGGCTGTGACTCAACATTTGCAGAAAAAATATCGGGATATATATCGTATATCAATATTCAGCCTAAACATATCGGGATATGACTTTTGGTCCATATCGCCCAGCCCTAACAGGAGGTACACTCGCACACACACACACACACACACACACACACACACACACACACATCACACACACACACACACACACACACACACACACACACACACACACACACACACACACACACACACACACACACACACACACACACACGGAGAGTGACTCACCACTCCGTTCTTGTACTCTGGTTTCCCGTCGATCATCTTCATGTTCTGGATCCTAAAACACAAACAGGAAGTCGCTGCTTAAAACTATGGTTTCTGATTATATATATAGTTACAATATTAGGGCTACAAGTCACAAAAAGTGACAATAACAATAATTGAAAGAGAAAGTGGAAAAAAAAGTGAAAGATTTCGGGTCACATTCCAGCTGAAACATGTCTTGTTCACACAGTATAAACACACAACAGGTAACTTGCTAACGAGTCTCACCTGGTCTTAACGATGTCGACCGGCATCGATGCTGCCGTGGTAACCAGACCGCTGATCATACTGGCACAGAAGTGACACAAAATATCATCCCCGAAATACCCTGAAAACACACAAAACACATTACAGCTCACCTTTAAAGACTCCATGTAAATAATCACTACTTTTAGTGTGTATAGAGCAGCATATCTCCACCAGACTCCATGTAAATAATCACTACTTTTAGCATGTATAGAGCAGCATATCTCCACCAGACTCCATGTAAATAATCACTACTTTTAGCGTGTATAGAGCAGCATATCTCCACCAGATTCCATGTAAATAATCACTACTTTTAGCGTGTAGTTACCTGAGTCGAGCAGCGCCTGCTTGGTCTGAGAGTAGGAGGCGAGCTGGGCGGCGTTCACCACCACTGCTCGAGCCATCGTGGGAATACAACCCTACAACACAATCACAACAACAACAACACAATCACAACAACACAATCACAACAACAACACAATCACAACAACACCACAATCACAACAACACCACAATCACAACAACAACAACAACACAACAACAACATGGTTAAATGGCTGTAAAAGGTATTTATCCACAAGTCAAAACGAAAACATCGGAAACAAGTTACAAACATTATGGGATGGATGGATGGTGTATTATGGGATGGATGGTGTATTATGGGATGGATGGATGGTGTATTATGGGATGGATGGTGTATTATGGGATGGATGGATGGTGTATTATGGGATGGATGGTGTATTATGGGATGGATGGTGTATTATGGGATGGATGGATGGTGTATTATGGGATGGATGGTGTATTATGGGATGGATGGTGTATTATGGGATGTTTACCCTCCACAGCGTGGTGACTCCTTCCTCTCTGGTGATCCGAGCGAGAGCGTTAAAAACATTACTGTAACCTCTCCTCTGGTCTACTGGGAGACTAGAGAGAGAGAGACAGGTAGAGAGAGTCAGGTAGGGAGACGGGTAGGGAGACAGACAGGGGGAGAGGGAGAGACAGACAGACAGAGAGACAGACAGGTAGTGGGAGAGAGAGGGAGAAACCAGACAGTTTATTCATCCTCATAAAAGCTGTACCTGTTACCTCTGTAATAATGAAAACTGTCTCCCTGCCTGTCTCCCTGTCTGCCTGTCTCCCTCCCTGTCTCCCTGTCTGTCTGTCTGCCTGTCTCACCGTCCATCAGCCGTCATCCTGATCAGAGCGACCTCAGCTGGAGTCCCGACAAACGCTCCAACAGCTCCGGCTGTCATACCAATCAGAGCCTGCAGGGGGACACGTCACACAGGTTACCAGGGTTACCAGGGTTACCAAGGCTACCAGGGGGTTACCTGGACGCTGGAAAAAGTCAGCTCCAGCTGGGACAGACGTCCAGCTGGGACAGACATCCAGCTGGGACAGACGTGTCTTCTGTACCTTTAACAGGAAGTTGGGCGGCCGTCCGTCCGCTCCGGTCATCTTCTCAAACAGGATGGTGTAGATCCCCAGACGGGTCGTTGTGTAGGTCGCCTGACGCAGCAGACCAGCTGACAGACTGACACACACACACACACACACACACACACACACACACAGAGACACACACACACACACACACACACAGAGACACACACACAGAGACACACACACACACACAGAGACACACACACACACACACTTAATTAATGTAGTAATGTATTTTATCCACTAGGGGGAGTATTGCCCTGGGTGTGGTACGTCACTGGGAATAAGGTGTGTTTACAGGTAATCAGTGAGGAGAGGTGTGGATGGCGGGGAACACACGGTTCTTACCGTAGCCGTGAACACGCCACAACATTTCATTAATCAGCACGAGGTGAAGAACCATTTTATGTGAAGTATCCCTTTTTCTACTTTTATAATAAACGGGAACACCACCCAAAGACCATCAATGCCTGGACTCAAGATCTTTTACGCGTTGAGAGCACCATGCCATCCATACCGAGGCTTATAGGAGAGCCTCCACAGAGCTATCATAGAGCTATAATAGAGATATAATAGAGATAACAGAGCTATAACAGAGCTATAATAGAGCTATAATAGAGATAATAGAGCTATAATAGAGATAATAGAGCTATAATAGAGATAATAGATCTATAATAGAGATAATAGAGCTATAATAGAGCTATAACAGAGCTATAATAGAGCTATAATAGAGATAATAGAGCTATAATAGAGCTATAATAGAGCTATCATAGAGATATAGAGCTATAATAGAGCTATAATAGAGCTATAATAGAGCTATCATAGAGATATAGAGCTATAATAGAGATAATAGAGCTATAATAGAGATAATAGAGCTATAATAGAGATAATAGAGCTATAATAGAGCTATACCAGAGCTATAACAGAGCTATAATAGAGCTATAATAGAGATAATAGAGCTATAATAGAGCTATCATAGAGATATAGAGCTATAATAGAGCTATAATAGAGCTATAATAGAGCTATCATAGAGATATAGAGCTATAATAGAGCTATAATAGAGATAATAGAGCTATAATAGAGATAATAGAGCTATAATAGAGATATAATAGAGATAATAGAGATATAATAGAGCTATAATAGAGATAATAGAGCTATAATAGAGCTATAATAGAGATATAATAGAGCTATAATAGAGATAATAGAGATAATAGAGCTATAACAGAGATAATAGAGCTATAATAGAGATAACAGAGCTATAACAGAGCTATAATAGAGATATAATAGAGATAATAGAGCTATAATAGAGCTATAATAGAGATAATAGAGCTATAACAGAGATAATAGAGCTATAACAGAGGTATAATAGAGATAATAGAGCTATAATAGACCTATAATAGAGATAATAGAGCTATAACAGAGATAATAGAGCTATAACAGAGGTATAATAGAGATAATAGAGATAATAGAGCTATAACAGAGCTATAATAGAGCTATAACAGAGATAACAGAGCTATAACAGAGGTATAATAGAGCTATAATAGAGCTATAACAGAGATAACAGAGCTATAACAGAGGTATAATAGAGCGATAATAGAGCTATAATAGAGATAATAGAGCTATAATAGAGCTATAATAGAGCTATAATAGAGATAATAGAGCTATAACAGAGCTATAATAGAGCTATATTAGAGATAATAGAGTTATAACAGAGCTATAATAGAGCTATAACAGAGATAACAGAGCTATAACAGAGATAACAGAGCTATAACAGAGGTATAATAGCGATAATAGAGCTATATTAGAGATAATAGAGCTATAACAGAGCTATAATAGAGCTATAATAGAGATAATAGAGCTATAACAGAGCTATAATAGAGCTATATTAGAGATAATAGAGTTATAACAGAGCTATAACAGAGGTATAATAGCGATAATAGAGCTATAACAGAGCTATAATAGAGCTATAATAGAGATAATAGAGCTATAACAGAGATAACAGAGCTATAACAGAGATAACAGAGCTATAACAGAGGTAGAGTACCCGGTGTAGATGCCTCCGACCCCCTAGTTCTTCAGGATGGAGAACAGAGCGTGGAAGCTGGTCTTGTACTCCCGAGCCTTGGTTCCCTGACCGCTCAGCTGCATCCGGTTCTTCACCAGGTCCAAGGGCTGCACGAACACCGTGGCCCCCATCCTGCAGACAGACAGGTCAAAGAGACAGACAGGTCAGAGACAGACAGGTCAGAGACAGACAGGTCCAAGGGCTGCACGAACAACGTGGCCCCCATCCTGCAGACAGACAGGTCAGAGAGACAGACAGGTCAGAGACAGACAGGTCAGAGACAGACAGGTCCAAGGGCTGCACGAACACCGTGGCCCCCATCCTACAGACAGACAGGTCAGAGAGACAGACAGGTCAGAGACAGACAGGTCCAAGGGCTGCACGAACACCCTGGCCCCCATCCTACAGACAGACAGGTCAGAGAGACAGACAGGTCAGAGACAGACAGGTCCAAGGGCTGCACGAACACCGTGGCCCCCATCCTGCAGACAGACAGGTCAGAGAGACAGACAGGTCAGAGACAGACAGGTCAGAGACAGACAGGTCCAAGGGCTGCACGAACACCGTGGCCCCCATCCTGCAGACAGACAGGTCAGAGAGACAGACAGGTCAGAGACAGACAGGTCCAAGGGCTGCACGAACACCGTGGCCCCCATCCTACAGACAGACAGGTCAGAGAGACAGACAGGTCAGAGACAGACAGGTCCAAGGGCTGCACGAACACCGTGGCCCCCATCCTGCAGACAGACAGGTCAGAGAGACAGACAGGTCAGAGACAGACAGGTCAGAGACAGACAGGTCCAAGGGCTGCACGAACACCGTGGCCCCCATCCTGCAGACAGACAGGTCAGAGAGACAGACAGGTCAGAGACAGACAGGTCCAAGGGCTGCACGAACACCGTGGGCCCCCATCCTACAGACAGACAGGTCAGAGAGACAGACAGGTCAGAGACAGACAGGTCCAAGGGCTGCACGAACACCGTGGCCCCCATCCTGCAGACAGACAGGTCAGAGAGACAGACAGGTCAGAGACAGACAGGTCAGAGACAGACAGGTCCAAGGGCTGCACGAACACCGTGGCCCCCATCCTGCAGACAGACAGGTCAGAGACAGACAGGTCAGAGACAGACAGGTCCAAGGGCTGCACGAACACCGTGGCCCCCATCCTGCAGACAGACAGGTCAGAGAGACAGACAGGTCAGAGACAGACAGGTCCAAGGGCTGCACGAACACCGTGGCCCCCATCCTGCAGACAGATAGGTCAGAGAGACAGACAGAGACAGACAGGTCAGAGAGACAGACAGGTTGGAGAGACAGACAGGTCAGAGAGACAGACCGGTCAAAGACAGACAGGTCAGAGACAGACAGGTCAGAGAGACAGACAGGTCAGAGAGAGACAGACAGGTCAGAGAGAGACAGACAGGTCAGAGAGAGACAGACAGGTCCAAGGGCTGCACGAACACCATGGCCCCTATCCTGCAGAAAGAAAGGTCAGAGAGACAGACAGGTCAGAGAGAGAGACAGGTCAGAGAGAAAGACAGGTTAAAGACAGAGAGAGCGACAGGTGAGTATCTGTGCCGTGATAACAGTGATCAGCTGTATGAACATCTGGTTGTGTAGCAATGACTCGTATCAGACTTCCCCCCCCCAGAGTTCAGCAGCTGTTGCTCAACGCTCACACTCCCCAAGACCTTGTCTGCTAGCGGGTCACGACATTTAGAGACACAAAAACATGTCCACAGTGTTAAGAGAGAAGTTAAAAGGACATTATGGGATGGGTCCCTACAGAGAGAGACCTCTTAGTTAAAGAGTAAGATGCTTTTAGTTTAACATGAAACAGAAATCACCATCACCAAACCCACCAGACTCCATGTAAATAATCACTACTTTTAGCGTGTATAGAGCAGCATATCTCCACCAGACTCCATGTAAATAATCACTACTTTTAGCATGTATAGAGCAGCATATCTCCACCAGACTCCATGTAAATAATCACTACTTTTAGCGTGTATAGAGCAGCATATCTCCACCAGACTCCATGTAAATAATCACTACTTTTAGCGTGTATAGAGCAGCATATCTCCACCAGACTAGTGATTATTTACATGGAGTATGGTGGGTTTGGTGATGGTGATGTCGGGGCTGTTTCATGTTAAACTAAAAGGATCTTGGGATCCCCAAACCTGTAACAAATAGTATAAAAACCCAACAAGTCACAAGACATAATTAAACAGGAGCATTACAGAAACTACAACTTGACTATTGAAATGAATGATGATGACTATTTTCTGTTGAAATATTACATTATAATTGAATTAATTATTTAAATATCACAAATTAAAATGTACAATATTTCCACTTTTTCACTTGAAATGTTTCTATTTTATTATTTAAAATATTTTTCCTTTTCTACCTGAAATATAACGACTTGTTATCACGAGAGTACAGAACCAAAGTCCCAGTAGCTGCTAGCTGCTAGCTGTTAGCTGCTAGCCTGGTTTGCTTTTATCCCGGTCCGGCCCGTGTCAGCGTCACAGGTCTTAAAGGTCTCGAGACACGGATCATATCGGGGGGGGGGCAGACTTTGACACGACACTGACCCTGCTGGCTACAAATCACAGCTAAATGCTAACAGCTAGCTGACAGCTAAATGCTAACAGCTAACAGCTAGCAGCTAACGGCTAACTGTCATTAGCCCGTTAGCATGCAGCTAGCAGCGGGACCTACCCGGCCAAGCCCCCGAACAGGAACTTGATGGCCTTCGGAGAGGTTTTGGCTCTGGTCTCCGCCATGGTGTCTCCGGGGTCGCGGGTTAGATTCCTCCGAGCCGCACGGTCCGCCTGCTCGCTCTGTAACCGGGCAGCAGCAGCAGGAGCCGGGCAAGGTGACTCTCTGGAGCAGGGGGCGCGTCCGGAGACGCGGAGAACCGGCGGACCAATCAGGGAGTGCGGAGAACCGGCGGACCAATCAGGGAGCGAGGCTCTGTTCAGGGTCCCGGGGACAGCGTGTTAATCTGACGACCGAGTCACTTGTTACGTATTAAGAAAACAACGGGAACAAATATTTAAATCAATATTTTAAAGAATATTAAATTAAAATATTGGAAACTGATACTGACGTCAATTGGACATGTAATTGTCCTGATGGACAGATGGTTTTGGGGTTTTATTTATCTTGGAGTGCATTTTGAAACAGACACTGGAATTTTGTCCTTATTTATTTACGAATTAATGTTTTACTTTCTTTTTTAAAGCTATTTATTTAACAAATACCAACATAAAGAAGTACATTTAATATCTCGTCAGTGAGTCTTAATAATAATACTTGGTTAAAGTTAAGATAAACCGTGCGTTAATCTTCCGACAGCACCTGAACGCAGCACTTTAAGCTTCCGGCCAAATGATTGTTTCTTTATCACGTGAGAGGGAAATAAAGTTTTCATATTAATAGAAAAAAACTCTAAATTATATTTAACAAAATCAGTTTAACGAAGACGCCCTTCGGGGACCCTGAAGACGCCCTCGGGGACCCTGAAGAGGCCCTCGGGGTCCCTGA
>CM049389.1:22373881-22381381 GCA_026937815.1 Etheostoma perlongum | reverse complement strand
GGTAGACAGGTAGAGAGACAGGAAGACAGACAGAGAGAGAGACATATATACAGTGAGGAAAATAAGTATTTGAACACGCTGCTATTTTGCAAGTTCTCCCACTTAGAAATCATGGAGGGTCTGAAATTGTCCTCGTAGGTGCATGTCCACTGTGAGAGACATAATCTAAAAAAAACATCCAGAAATCACAATGTATGATTTTTAACTATTTATTTGTATGATACAGCTGCAAATAAGTATTTGAACACCTGAGAAGATCAATGTTAATATTTGGTACAGTAGTCTTTGTTTGCAGTTCCAGAGGTCAAACGTTTCCTGTAGTTCTTCACCAGGTTTGACACACTGCAGAAGGGATTTTGGCCCACTCCTCCACCACACAGATCTTCTCTAGATCAGTCAGGTTTCTGGGCTGTCGCTGAGAAACACGGAGTTTGAGCTCCCTCCAAAGATTCTCTATTGGGTTTAGGTCTGGAGACTGGCTAGGCCCCCCCAGAACCTTGATCTGCTTCTTCCAGAGCCCCTCCTTGGTTCTCCTGGCTGTGTGCTTCTGGTCATTGTCATGTTGGAAGACCCAGCCTCGACCCATCTTCAATGCTCTAACTGAGGGAAGGAGGTTGTTCCCCAAAATCTCCCAATACATGGCCCCGGTCCTCCTCTCCTTAATACAGTGCAGTCGCCCTGTCCCATGTGCAGAAAAACACCCCCAAAGCATGATGCTACCCCCCCATGCTTCACAGTAGGGATGGTGTTCTTGGGATGGTCCTCATCATTCTTCTTCCTCCAAACACGGTTAGTGGAATTATGACCAAAAAGTTCTATTTTGGTCTCATATGACCACATGACCTTCTCCCATGACTCCTCTGGATCATCCAAATGGTCATTGGCAAACTTAAGATGGCCTTGACATGTGCTGGTTTAAGCAGGGGAACCTTCCGGGCCATGCATGATTTCAAACCATGACGTCTTAGTGTATTACCAACAGTAACCTTGGAAACGGTGGTCCCAGCTCTTTTCAGGTCATGGACCAGCTCCTCCCGTGTAGTTCTGGGCTGATTTCTCACCTTTCTTAGGATCATTGAGACCCCACGAGGTGAGATCTTGCATGGAGCCCCAGTCCGAGGGAGATTGACAGTCATGTTTAGCTTCTTCCATTTTCTAATGATTGCTCCAACAGTGGACCTTTTTTCACCAAGCTGCTTGGACATGTCCCCGTAGCCCTTTCCAGCCTTGTGGAGGTGGACAAGTTTGTCTCTAGTGTCTTTGGACAGGTCTTTGGTCTTGGCCATGTTAGTAGTTGGATTCTTACTGATTGTATGGGGTGGACAGGTGTCTTTATGCAGCTAACGACCTCAAACAGGTGCATCTAATTTAGGATAATAAATGGAGTGGAGGTAGACATTTTGAAGGCAGACTAACAGGTCTTTGAGGGTCAGAATTCTAGCTGATAGACAGGTGTTCAAATACTTATTTGCAGCTGTATCATACAAATAAATAGTTAAAAAATCATACATTGTGATTTCTGGATGTTTTTTTTAGATTATGTCTCTCACAGTGGACATGCACCTACGATGACAATTTCAGACCCTCCATGATTTCTAAGTGGGACAACTTGCAAGTGTGTAGTGTGTGTAGTGTGTGTAGTGTGTGTTACCATGATCTCCACGGCGCTCCAGCGGGATGTTCCCCAGTACATGGCCATACCCTGCTCAATCACAAAGGTCATCGCTCGAACGACCTCTACACACACACACACACAAACAAGTTTCATTAATCACAAAACTCAAAGAAGTCTTTGTGTGTGTGTGTGTGTGTGTGTGTGTGTGTGCGTGTGTGTGTGTGTGTGTGTGTGTGTGTGTGTCTGACCCTCCATTGGTGCGTTGACATCACTCCGGTTGGCGAAGACGATGTCCACGTAGTCCAACTGTAACCTGGAGAGAGAGCCACGCAGACCTACACACACACACACACACACACACACACACACACACACACAGCCAACATAATTGAATCATATCATATTAAAACAGTTTTATTTTCAGCTCTGAAGGACACAAACTGCAGCTGTCGGTCACCAGCTGGTACCCGGCTCTAATCTTCATTTATTACTACAAATATGCCTCTGTTATAGCATGTATAAAGCAGCATATCTCCACCAGACTCAAGTTAATAATCACTACTTTTAGTGTGTATAGAGCAGCATATCTCCACCAGACTCCATGTAAATAATCACTACTTTTAGCGTGTATAGAGCAGCATATCTCCACCAGACTCCATGTAAATAATCACTACTTTTAGCGTGTATAGAGCAGCATATCTCCACCAGACTCCAAGTTAATAATCACTACTTTTAGTGTGTATAGAGCAGCATATCTTCACCAGACTCCATGTAAATAATCACTACTTTTAGCATGTATAGAGCAGCATATCTCCACCAGACTCCATGTAAATAATCACTACTTTTAGCGTGTATAGAGCAGCATATCTCCACCAGACTACATGTAAATAATCACTACTTTTAGTGTGTATAGAGCAGCATATCTTCACCAGACTCCATGTAAATAATCACTACTTTTAGCGTGTATAGAGCAGCATATCTCCACCAGACTCCAAGTTAATAATCACTACTTTTAGTGTGTATAGAGCAGCATATCTTCACCAGACTCCATGTAAATAATCACTACTTTTAGCATGTATAGAGCAGCATATCTCCACCAGACTCCATGTAAATAATCACTACTTTTAGCGTGTATAGAGCAGCATATCTCCACCTGACTACATGTAAATAATCACTACTTTTAGTGTGTATAGAGCAGCATATCTTCACCAGACTCCATGTAAATAATCACTACTTTTAGCATGTATAGAGCAGCATATCTCCACCAGACTCCATGTAAATAATCACTACTTTTAGCGTGTATAGAGCAGCATATCTCCACCAGACTCCATGTAGATAATCACTACTTTTAGCATGTATAGAGCAGCATATCTCCACCAGACTACATGTAAATAATCACTACTTTTAGCGTGTATAGAGCAGCATATCTCCACCAGACACCATGTAAATAATCACTACTTTTAGCGTGTATAGAGCAGCATATCTCCACCAGACTCCATGTAGATAATCACTACTTTTAGCATGTATAGAGCAGCATATCTCCACCAGACTCCATGTAAATAATCACTACTTTTAGCGTGTATAGAGCAGCATATCTCCACCAGACTCCATGTAAATAATCACTACTTTTAGCGTGTATAGAGCAACATATCTCCACCAGACTCCATGTAAATAATCACTACTTTTAGCGTGTATAGAGCAGCATATCTCCACCAGACTACATGTAAATAATCACTACTTTTAGCGTGTATAGAGCAGCATATCTCCACCAGACTCCATGTAAATAATCTCTACTTTTATTGGTGATAATATGAGTACTCTGACTGCAGTAATCTGCTGTTTCAGGACCAGTTTACCTTCGATTATGTGTTTCCGTGACAACCCTCGCTCTGTCTCCGCCCTGCAGACAGACAGACACACACACACACACACACACACACACATTTATACTACACATTGGTAACAACATGGAGGGGTGAATGTCTTTATTTATGAAAAATATATAAAATATGAACTTACTGTCCTCCCCAGTAGATCTTCGTTGTCACAACATAACTGGACCGCCTGAGAGACAGAGACACAGAGACACAGAGAGACAGAGAGACAGAGACACAGAGAGACAGAGACAGAGACACAGAGACACAGAGAGACAGAGAGAAAGAGACACAGACACAGAGGGACAGAGACATAGAGAGACAGACAGAGAGGCACAGAGACTACTGTCAGCATCAGTTACTGTAGATCAGGGGGCCAGAACTCAAAACACACTTAATGTCGCGGGTCGAACAGTATAAACATTTATTTAACAGACTCAATATTTATGTTTTTTAACCATTAATATAAATCAAATTACAGGATATCATTCCAAAATAAATACATTTCAACTTAAAATATTTTGCACTTCATTAAAAAATATCCTGTCAATGCAATACATTCAAAATATGTACATGCTGGAATATAACAAATCTGAAAATATAAATAAAACATGTAATTTAAAGTAAAAGTTAAATCATAACAAAACATTAGGGGTTAGGGGTTAGTTTCTGTGTTGTGGAGTGGTCTATGTTTGGGGTTAGGTTCTGTGTTGTGGTGGTCTATGTTTGGGGTTAGGTTCTGTGTTGTGGAGATGGTCTATGTTTGGGGTTAGGTTCTGTGTTGTGGAGTGGTCTATGTTTGGGGTTAGGTTCTGTGTTGTGGAGTGGTCTATGTTTGGGGTTAGGTTCTGTGTTGTGGAGATGGTCTATGTTTGGGGTTAGGTTCTGTGTTGTGGAGTGGTCTATGTTTGGGGTTAGGTTCTGTGTTGTGGAGATGGTCTATGTTTGGGGTTAGGTTCTGTGTTGTGGAGATGGTCTATGTTTGGGGTTAGGTTCTGTGTTGTGGAGATGGTCTATGTTTGGGGTTAGGTTCTGTGTTGTGGAGTGGTCTATGTTTGGGGTTAGGTTCTGTGTTGTGGAGATGGTTTATGTTTGGGGTTAGGTCTGTGTTGTGGAGATGTTCTATGTTTGGGGTTAGGTTCTGTGTTGTGGAGATGGTCTATGTTTGGGGTTAGGTTCTGTGTTGTGGAGATGGTTTATGTTTGGGTTTAGGTTCTGTGTTGTGGAGATGGTTTATGTTTGGGGTTAGGTTCTGTGTTGTGGAGATGGTCTATGTTTGGGGTTAGGTTCTGTGTTGTGGAGTGGTCTATGTTTGGGGTTAGGTTCTGTGTTGTGGAGATGGTCTATGTTTGGGGTTAGGT
The DNA here is from genome assembly GCA_026937815.1 of Etheostoma perlongum. Taxonomy (NCBI): domain Eukaryota; kingdom Metazoa; phylum Chordata; class Actinopteri; order Perciformes; family Percidae; genus Etheostoma; species Etheostoma perlongum. Next base: position 22,376,531 of record CM049389.1, on the reverse strand, counting down.
TCTGTGTTGTGGAGATGGTCTATGTTTGGGGTTAGGTTCTGTGTTGTGGAGATGGTCTATGTTTGGGGTTAGGTTCTGTGTTGTGGAGATGGTTTATGTTTGGGGTTAGGTTCTGTGTTGTGGAGTGGTCTATGTTTGGGGTTAGGTTCTGTGTTGTGGAGATGGTCTATGTTTGGGGTTAGGTTCTGTGTTGTGGAGATGGTCTATGTTTGGGGTTAGGTTCTGTGTTGTGGAGATGGTCTATGTTTGGGGTTAGGTTCTGTGTTGTGGAGATGGTTTATGTTTGGGGTTAGGTTCTGTGTTGTGGAGTGGTCTATGTTTGGGGTTAGGTTCTGTGTTGTGGAGTGGTCTATGTTTGGGGTTAGGTTCTGTGTTGTGGAGTGGTCTATGTTTGGGGTTAGGTTCTGTGTTGTGGAGATGGTCTATGTTTGGGGTTAGGTTCTGTGTTGTGGAGATGGTTTATGTTTGGGGTTAGGTTCTGTGTTGTGGAGATGGTTTATGTTTGGGGTTAGGTTCTGTGTTGTGGAGATGGTTATGTTTGGGGTTAGGTTCTGTGTTGTGGAGATGGTTTATGTTTGGGGTTAGGTTCTGTGTTGTGGAGATGGTTTATGTTTGGGGTTAGGTTCTGTGTTGTGGAGATGGTTTATGTTTGGGGTTAGGTTCTGTGTTGTGGAGATGGTCTATGTTTGGGGTTATTTCTACTGGTGCGGTTTCCACGGCGACTGCAAATGGGTTGCGAAGCAGCTCGAAATGACTTTTCTGTGCCTCTTAGTAACTGAAGTGCCGTGCGAACTCAGCAAAGGAGGTATTTGGGAGAACTGTGGCACCTTCTTGGTTCGGTATTACTTGGTGCATTTGTGTCTCCCATAAGCGCAGCTTCGCTTGAAATGCCTTCACTGCATCATGCATATCAGTTATTATGTGTTCACGTCCCTGGAGTTGGAGGTTTAAAGCGCCAAGATGCGACGTTATGTCAGCCAGGAACGCCAACTCACATTTCCACTTTTCATCCTGCAGAACTGGCAAATTTAAATTCAATTTCAATTTCAATTTATTTATAGTATCAATTCATAACAAGAGTTATCTGGAGACACTTTACAGATAGAGCAGGTCTAGACCACACTCCAGAATCTACAAGGACCCAACAGGTCTAGTAGTTTCCTCCAGAACAAGCAACAGGGCCACAGTGGCGAGGAAAAACTTCCTTTTAGGCAGAAACCTGGGACAGACCCAGACCCAGACCCAGACCCAGACCCAGGCTCTTGGTAGGCGGTGTCTGACGGGCCGGTTGGGGTTAGAATGAAGAGTGGCAATAACAGTCCCAAAAATAGTAGTTTGTAGTAGTTCTTTGTAGTAGTTCATGGCATAGCAGGGCCCTGTGCGGCGTTACAAGGCCCTGCAGGATGAAGCAGGATGTAGCAGGACGTAGCAGGACGTAGCAGGACGTAGCAGGACGTAGCAGGATGTAGCAGAGCTTGTAGCGGGACCATGGCGACAGCTGCAACCTGATTTTGGAGCCTCCCTGATCCGAGGAAACATGCTGGCATTAATTTACCCTTAATGTCCAATTCTTCTCAACTCCTGTCCTGCGCTCAGGTTTTTGAACTTGTCCTCATGTTTTGTCTCGTAGTGCCGTCTTAGCTTATACTCCTTCACAGAGCACCCCTGTTTCACAGGTAACAGGCTGTCTTCAGAACACCCCCCTTGTTTTCACCTTTTTGGATTAGCCCGACCCACCGGAGACAGACTGAAGAAAGAACTAGAAAGCCTTCGTCTGATGGTTAGCTGAATATTTATGTAACTGTGAGTGTTTAGTTTCCAGTCAGTCCTCCTCTACCATGTCCAAGACATCGGCAGTGTGGCAGCATTTTACAAAAATAGATAACGGAAAAAAGTCAAATGCAAAGTTTGCAAGCAACAGTTTGCATATCGCAGATGGACTACAAACATGGCGTATCACCTAAAAACGGTAAGCTAACCTGTCTGTGTTAGGTTGGCCTGTCTGTTTGGAGTAGGCTGTATGAACATATCAGAGTCGGCATATTTCATAGTCTAATAATCGTTTTATAACTACCGGCACACCCACACGCAACGACGGTAGCAGTCCCCAGACCCCCCACAGATCCCCCAGACCCCCCCAGACCCCCCCAGACCCCCCCAGACCGCGCTGGATGTTAAGCCTCTATCATCCAAACGCTAAAATATTATCACGGAAGGAATTGTGACTTTATGTCTCAGGATATGAGGCCCATTGCTGTTGTGGAGGGCTGAGGTTTTAAGAACTTGTTAATATACAGCGCCGGCACGCCCCACCATCATGGACTAATATACAGCGCCGGCACGCCCCACCATCATGGACTAATATACAGCGCCGGCACACCCCACCATCATGGACTAACATACAGCGCCGGCACGCCCCACCATCATGGACTGATATACAGCGCCGGCACGCCCCACCATCATGGACTAATATACAGCGCCGGCACGCCCCACCATCATGGACTAATATACAGCGCCGGCACGCCCCACCATCATGGACTAACCGGAAAATGTGAGCGACCCAAAGAGAAAGTTTCAGAGTTAATACAACACAGCGAGGCGCTGAGCGTGACCACAGATATGTTTAAATATACATTATATATTAAAGTAG
>CM049389.1:22358881-22363881 GCA_026937815.1 Etheostoma perlongum | reverse complement strand
AAACGAACCCGAGGCGTTTTTTAAAAAATGACGCTTTTACGCGTGGCGTTTTTCGCGTCGGTGTGCACACTCTCATTGACGCCCTTTGTTTAGTCACGACGCGTTAAACGTCGGCGAATATCGCGCGCGAAATTCGTCCCGGTGTGAACAGGCCTTAAGTCCTTTAAAGAAGCCAAAGCCGCGAGCCCTCCACTCAGAGAGTCCCCTGGACCGCCACAGACATGTGGTCCTATAGGGACCGGGGATGAGGACAATGCTGTTTTCTCCATCGTTGCAGGTTAAAGGCCAGCAGAGTAATAAAGAGATGCAGACGTATACCTTCTAGGATCCCGGGAGTTCAGCTACACTCTCAGTCAGTTTGGCAAAGAGACCGGGCTTGGGGGGCAAACCCAGAGATGGAGAACTATGGGTCACAAGAAGATCGTGGGCACCACTGGACTGACTGGTTTGGAAGTTTCTGGTATGGACACAGATGGTTCATGGAGTTGTCTAACGTCCTAACTCAAAAGACAATGCCAGTTTCAAGGTTGAACATTCCCCAACGGGAGGACGTTGCAGAATGGTCCTACCTGAGGAAGATAAAGCTTCCAGATGTGGATGCAGATGTTGACTTGCTCATCGGGACTGATGCAGCAAAGGTGATGGAACCTTGGGAGGTGGTTACCAGCCACGGAGAAGGACCCTACGCAGTCCGGACCAGAGTCGGCTGGGGAGTTAATGGACCACTGCAAGGTGGAGACAGCAATGGAGTCAAGACTGGCTGCTCTGTTACACCCAACCGGAATGCTGTGGAACATCTGGAAGACATCTGGGAGACATCTGGGAGACATCTGGAAGACATCTGGAAGACATCTGGAAGACATCTGGACATCTGGGAGACATCTGGAAGACATGCTCATCAAGCAATACAATCACGATTTCAATGAAAGAACTTCTGAGGAGCAGATGCCTTTGCCTTAATGTTAAAAAGACTGTATCAATGTTTTTAGTTAACCTAAAACAACCGTAACCGCTGGAAAAGTTCGCTTGGGTGGACTAGATTGGTTAATGTTGAGGAATTTAAGTATTTGGGAGTAATGATAGACTCGAAATTGTCCTTTAAATAACAGTAAATGTTAATATACGGAGTTTGAGGCAGGTTCGTTCATCATTAACAGATACAGCAGCGATTACATTCCCTCTCTATGATACCGGCTCACAGTGAGTACTGGATCACAAGTTGGTCCTGAACGAGTCCCGCTGCTACTGAGCCAATCAAAGGATGCTACAACAGAGCATTGAAGATATTAGACAAGAAACCCTCATCATATCACCATTGCCAGATTTTAGATAAATATAAGCTTTTAAATGTAGTTACGTGGTTTGGCGCCTCCACCTCTGAGTGATTTATTAAAGTGTAGCAGTGTTGCCGGGACCCGAGTGACTAGAACCACTATGAGAGGTGATTGGGACCTGGCCTTTATAGTATATAGTATATATATATATATATAGTATATATAGTATATATATATATAGTATATATTATATATAGTATATATAGTATTCCCCTATCAGTGAGGGAAAGCACAAGTCTTCCTATCTTTAGGAGTCGTTTAACAGTGAGGCTGAGGGACACAAACTAGTGATCATGTTTAGTTAAGTTTCATAAATCAGATGTTACTGCATTGTTAAAAATGTGGGTCAGTGTAATATAGGGTGGTGTTATTTGGGTCAGTGTAATATAGGGTGGTGTTATTTGGGTCAGTGTAATATAGGGTGGTGTTGTTTGGGTCAGTGTAATATAGGGTGGTGTTATTTGGGTCAGTGTAATATAGGGTGGTGTTATTTGGGTCAGTGTAATATAGGGTGGTGTTGTTTGGGTCAGTGTAATATAGGGTGGTGTTGTTTGGGTCAGTGTAATATAGGGTGGTGTTATTTGGGTGTTTGGGTTTGGGTCAGTGTAATATAGGGTGGTGTTATTTGGGTCAGTGTAATATAGGGTGGTGTTGTTTGGGTCAGTGTAATATAGGGTGGTGTTGTTTGGGTCAGTGTAATATAGGGGTCAGTGTAATATAGGGGGTTGTTGTTTGGGTCAGTGTAATATAGGGTGGTGTTGTTTGGGTCAGTGTAATATAGGGTGGTGTTATTTGGGTCAGTGTAATATAGGGTGGTGTTATTTGGGTCAGTGTAATATAGGGTGGTGTTATTTGGGTCAGTGTAATATAGGGTGGTGTTGTTTGGGTCAGTGTAATATAGGGTGGTGTTGTTTGGGTCAGTGTAATATAGGGTGGTGTTGTTTGGGTCAGTGTAATATAGGGTGGTGTTGTTTGGGTCAGTGTAATATAGGGTGGTGTTGTTTGGGTCAGTGTAATATAGGGTGGTGTTGTTTGGGTCAGTGTAATATAGGGTGGTGTTGTTTGGGTCAGTGTAATATAGGGTGGTGTTGTTTGGGTCAGTGTAATATAGGGTGGTGTTGTTTGGGTCAGTGTAATATAGGGTGGTGTTGTTTGGGTCAGTGTAATATAGGGTGGTGTTGTTTGGGTCAGTGTAATATAGGGTGGTGTTGTTTGGGTCAGTGTAATATAGGGTGGTGTTGTTTGGGTCAGTGTAATATAGGGTGGTGTTGTTTGGGTCAGTGTAATATAGGGTGGTGTTGTTTGGGTCAGTGTAATATAGGGTGGTGTTGTTTGGGTCAGTGTAATATAGGGTGGTGTTGTTTGGGTCAGTGTAATATAGGGTGGTGTTGTTTGGGTCAGTGTAATATAGGGTGGTGTTGTTTGGGTCAGTGTAATATAGGGTGGTGTTGTTTGGGTCAGTGTAATATAGGGTGGTGTTGTTTGGGTCAGTGTAATATAGGGTGGTGTTGTTTGGGTCAGTGTAATATAGGGTGGTGTTGTTTGGGTCAGTGTAATATAGGGTGGTGTTGTTTGGGTCAGTGTAATATAGGGTGGTGTTGTTTGGGTCAGTGTAATATAGGGTGGTGTTGTTTGGGTCAGTGTAATATAGGGTGGTGTTGTTTGGGTCAGTGTAATATAGGGTGGTGTTGTTTGGGTCAGTGTAATATAGGGTGGTGTTGTTTGGGTCAGTGTAATATAGGGTGGTGTTGTTTGGGTCAGTGTAATATAGGGTGGTGTTGTTTGGGTCAGTGTAATATAGGGTGGTGTTGTTTGGGTCAGTGTAATATAGGGTGGTGTTGTTTGGGTCAGTGTAATATAGGGTGGTGTTGTTTGGGTCAGTGCAATATAGGGTGGTGTTGTTTGGGTCAGTGTAATATAGGGTGGTGTTGTTTGGGTCAGTGTAATATAGGGTGGTGTTGTTTGGTCAGTGTAATATAGGGTGGTGTTGTTTGGGTCAGTGTAATATAGGGTGGTGTTGTTTGGGTCAGTGTAATATAGGGTGGTGTGTTTGGGTCAGTGTAATATAGGGTGGTGTTGTTTGGGTCAGTGTAATATAGGGTGGTGTTGTTTGGGTCAGTGTAATATAGGGTGGTGTTGTTTGGGTCAGTGTAATATAGGGTGGTGTTGTTTGGGTCAGTGTAATATAGGGTGGTGTTGTTTGGGTCAGTGTAATATAGGGTGGTGTTGTTTGGGTCAGTGTAATATAGGGTGGTGTTGTTTGGGTCAGTGTAATATAGGGTGGTGTTGTTTGGGTCAGTGTAATATAGGGTGGTGTTGTTTGGGTCAGTGTAATATAGGGTGGTGTTGTTTGGGTCAGTGTAATATAGGGTGGTGTTGTTTGGGTCAGTGTAATATAGGGTGGTGTTGTTTGGGTCAGTGTAATATAGGGTGGTGTTGTTTGGGTCAGTGTAATATAGGGTGGTGTTGTTTGGGTCAGTGTAATATAGGGTGGTGTTGTTTGGGTCAGTGCAATATAGGGTGGTGTTGTTTGGGTCAGTGTAATATAGGGTGGTGTTATTTGGTCAGTGTAATATAGGGTGGTGTTGTTTGGGTCAGTGTAATATAGGGTGGTGTTGTTTGGGTCAGTGTAATATCAGGTTTGACAGGGCATGTGTAAAATAGTTTCTCTGTATATAGCCTGTGTACAGTGTATTTGTATGTATGTATTTATTATTTTTTTGTGTACCACCAACCTGCCAGGGGGTCTGCAGATGGAAATCAGCCTGAGGCTATAATCTGGCATATTTACATTTGCGAAAATGTTCATTAATATGTATTCTCCCCCTTTTGTAAACAATAAATAAAAAAAAAAAAAAAAGGTTGAACATTCCCCAACGGGAGGACGTTGCAGAATGGTCCTACCTGAGGAAGATAAAGCTTCCTGATGTGGATGCAGATGTTGACTTGCTCATCGGGACTGATGCAGCAAAGGTGATGGAACCTTGGGAGGTGGTTACCAGCCAAGGAGAAGGACCCTACGCAGTCCGGACCAGAGTCGGCTGGGGAGTTAATGGACCACTGCACGGTGGAGACAGCAATGGAGTCAAGACTGGCTGCTCTGTTACACCCAACCGGAATCCTGTGGAACATCTGGAAGACATCTGGGAGACATCTGGAAGACATCTGGAAGACATGCTCATCAAGCAATATAATCACGATTTCAATGAAAGAACTTCTGAGGAGCAGTTGGAAATGTCCAGAGAAGAAATCAAGTTCACACAAACTGAGTAGAACAACAGAACTTATAGATGGACATTATTCTATTGATTGACCTTTCCGACCTGAAGACCCTGTCCTACCAAACACTCGCTGTGTGGCAGAGCAGAGGCTTCAAGACCTGAAGACCCCTTCAGGGCCTGAAGACCCTAAGGCTTCAGGGCCTGAAGACCCTGTCCTACCAAAAACTCGCTGTGTTACAGAGCAGAGGCTTCAATGCCTGAAGAGGACATTTGGAAGAGATGTCAAGTATAACGATGAAGACACCTCCTTTCTCAGTGATACGTCGGCTCAAGGCTATGCTGAGATAATACCCCCTGATCAGCTGGAACCAGATGATGGAGACGTGGGTCCAGTCCCCATCACGGAGTACATCCCCCCACCAGGGGACAGCTTAGAGCTGTGTTT
>CM049389.1:22308881-22353881 GCA_026937815.1 Etheostoma perlongum | reverse complement strand
ACAGAATTTGGTGTTACACCGGCTAAAGAGCATTAAGCCTCCAGAATGATCATGTTACATGGTGTCAGAAGTGAACGGAGTTATGAACAAATTTAACCCCCCGACGAGCTTCTCCTTCGACAATCTGAAAATTAACATAATTGGATTGTAGATATCTGAAATTGTGGTTCCTAATAATTATATTGCAGATATTCAGACATTTAATAACATAGATGGACTTTATTGAACCCACACTGAAGTCAAGACAACTTTATTTGTTAATTCTACAATTTGTGCCAGACATCCAGAACATTTGAAAATACGTTTCTCTCCGACCCACGGTGCAATATATGCACTTGTCTTATCTGGAGGAATGAGTTGGCATAATTAATATTAAATAATGTTGTTGTGTTGAGCCAGTAGCTTTTAACTTAACACATTTCTATTTGACTTGTCTATAGATGTATTAATCTGAGCGGATCCCAGCAGACAGCTGTCTCCAAGCTGCGTCCAGCTGAGTGTAAAACCTCATATCTTATGTTTAATTTACAGGCTGGTTTTGAAGTATAAACCGATTTGATTTCACTTGTGATGCCGTTGCAAGAACCAGACTGACAACGTGGGTGGCTGTGTCGATGCCTGCTCACAACTGGCTACTAACGCAGTGTTTTCCAAAAGTTTTCCGTTATCAGGGTTATATTTGTAGCCTTATCATTCTGTTATTAATCTGACTTCAAGTCGATTTGAGATGCTTTCATACAGAGAGAAGTGAAACATACCTTCTGTCTGGCAACGACTCATGCCAGATTAACTTGTGTTGATTGTGTTTTATATTTAATTCTACGGACGTGCATCATTGTTATGGTAACCCAAACTCCACATTACTACTCACTCATCACATTTGGACACGAGTCACGCCTGTCAAACTCCCATTGTGTAGCCATGTGGATATTAGGCTGCAGGTGTGGAAAGGAGAAATATCAGGCTTGTGCTCGGGTCTTTGTTGTTAGCTTTGTGTTATTTATAATAGGTTGGGCACAGTTTTACTACTAATTTAAGCGTGAATGTCACTAAATAATCTAAAACATCCGTGTCTGTGGTTTACAGTAGAGACCTCGCCAGACAAGAGTGATATTTTAATAATAAAACCGGCTCATCTGTTCATGTCTGTCTGATCGGGTCCAGAACTCCTGTCCCAGGACTCCTGTCCCAGGACTCCTGTCCCAGGACTAACCCTGTCCCAGAACTCCTGTCCCAGGACTCCTGTCCCAGAAACCTTTCCACCGTAATGTTTCACAAGACCCGACACATGAACGGGAACAAGAGGCGAATGGGTCGGAACGGTTTCCTGCAGCACCTGGCACCAGTTAACTCAACGACCAGTTAAACCGGAACACCGGGCTCAAGACTAGACCCTTAAGAGTTTGGTAACTTTTGGAAACAGTTTATATTATATATAATAATATAGTTTATATTATATATAATATTATATATAATATTATATAGATATTGGTACTTTCCTGTTATCCGGACCCCACCATATAACATTTCAAATACGCGCCAAAATCCCTGTTTTCAACTCCTATCCGTTACACGCGCCAAAACTCCGCAAAACTCCCGCCTAATACGCAGTATTTTTTGTAAGTATTATTCATCCCCAACTAGCAACTAGCCATTCAACGTCATGATGAATCTTTGGAGCCTGCGCTTCATCTACCTCTGGGCCTGGGAGAGGACTTCTGGAAAGGTGTCAGCGGGAACTCGGGGTGAACAAGAACACTACCGTGGACTGGGACTACTGCATGCGGCAGGCGTGTGTAGAGGCTCTTCTGGCGCGGAACCAGGGCAGGATCGGAGGGCAGGATCGGAGGGCCGGATCGGAGGGCCGGATCTCTCTTCACCAAGCGCAAGAACAACGCCGGCCGTGTGCTACCTCAACAATGGATCTTCGGAGGAATTTGCCGCGAGGACAACCGATGCTTTTTGGTGGAGGCGCCCAATCGTAACGCTCTGACTCTATCGGGTGCCATTCTGGAGAACATCGCCGAGGGAACCACGTCATCTCAGACAGCTGGAGGGGCCGGAGGCGGCCGGGTTCCAGCATTTCAAGGTGAACCATCGCTCCAACTTGGTGGATCCGGATACTGGCGCGCACACCCAAACCGTGGAGAGAACGTGGGGATCGGCCAAGAGGAACAAGAACCACCGGGGCACTGATCGGCACTTCCTCAAGTCCTACCTGGCGGAATTGACGTGGAGGAGCTCAACTGGAGAAGAGGACCCCTCCATGCTATCCTGGAAGAAGAAGTGAAGATCCACTGGCCACCAAAATGTCCTGATCTTATATTGCTTTGTTGATTGCTTATTGGATGAATGGGGAATAAACGATTGCAAAAAAATTCAATTTTACTGTTTTTGAGGTGGGGTGCGGATAACAGGAAAGTACCTAGATATTTATTATCACGTGTTTACTTTTCTTATTCAATGTTAAGTTATTTTAGAACAGGCTCACTACGGGCTGAATATGGACTTAAACGCTTATTAAACATCATTTAGACGGATAATAATTAATTATAAGTGGATATAACGCGTTAAACACGCGGAATTCCGCCTGTGAAACGACGTAAATTAGACATTTAAAGAGATATTTTAGACATTTAAGGAGCTGCTGTTTACCTTCTGTTCCTCCTGCCGAGCTCAGGACCCCGCGGCAGGGCTGCCCGCTTACTGCCTGACTCTTTTTCAGGGAGTTTTATAAATGTAAATTTGACGCATAGCAACAAAACAAAACCCGGACTGAAATCTCTGATATTATTCATTATAATTACTATTAATTATTGTTATAATAACAGAGTTATTTATATAACAGCTGCCTCGCCGTCACAGAAACAGCAGAGACAAGATGGCGGCTGCAGCATCAGTGATGCCGTATTTCGGACAGCAGACTTCTTCTAAACACGACCTGGTCCCGGACTGGATGGGCCAGGAAGTCAGCACCGGGGTGAGTACGTGTTCTGGGACCGGACCGGCCCGGACCGGACCGGGTTATGTCTCCGGGGAGGCTTTTATTACCCGGAGGAGGCGCGGGATGAGACAGCACTTCCCGTTAGCTAACGGCGGCTAGCACTAGCTAACGCTGAGTAACCGTTAGAGTCCGGACTAGGAAGGATAAACCGGACCGGGTCAGACCGGACCGGACCCGGCTGGATTCTGACCCGGGGCACGGGTCGGTCCTGGGGCGGGCTCGTTAAAGGGACAGACCGGGACTGTTGGTGGTAACGGCCGCAGCATAGGTGTCCGATAATAGGCTCACCCAGTTAACGTGACTGTAACCGGCTGCAGACGAGATCTGCCTCCCTGCCAAGAGGCGCGGGGCTCCTGAATATTAAGGGGGGATTCTTCAGCTTTAAGCTTTTTGTGTGTTGATGATGGAGCCATGATGTTTCTGCCTGATAACAACCTGTCTATCTCTCCACCTGTCTCTCCACCTCCCTGTCTCTCTCTCCACCACCCTCTCTCTCCACCTGTCTCTCTCTCCACCTGTCTGTCTCTCCACCTGTCTGTCTCTCCACCTGTCTGTGGATTCCAGACCACCATCATGGCGGTGGAGTATGATGGAGGAGTTGTGATCGGTGCAGACTCTCGAACCACAACAGGGTAACTAAGGGAGACCAGATGATGATACACCTGTCTGTGGTATCACACACATTTACACCTGTCTGTCTCTCTCTCTGTCTCTGTCTGTCTCCCCCCCCCAGAGCTTACATCGCCAACAGAGTAACGGACAAACTGACCCCGATCCACGACCGGATCTTCTGCTGCAGGTCAGTTCACCTCCTCCGCCCGTCTGAGACCCGTAGAGTAACCGGGACCCTTCTGAGACCCGTAGAGTAACCGGGACCCGTCTGAGACCCGTAGAGTAACCGGGACCCGTCTGAGACCTGTAGAGTAACCGGGACCCGTAGAGTATCCGGGACCCGTCTGAGACCCGTAGAGTAACCGGGACCCGTAGAGTATCCGGGACCCGTCTGAGACCTGTAGAGTAACCGGGACCCGTCTGAGACCCGTAGAGTAACCGAGACCCGTCTGAGACCCGTAGAGTAACCGAGACCCGTCTGAGACCTGTAGAGTAACCGGGTCCTCCATGTTTGTTGTCCAGGTCTGGATCAGCTGCTGATACTCAGGCCATCGCTGATGTGGTCACCTACCAGCTGGGCTTCCACAGGTAACACACACACACACACACACACACACACAATCACACAGGTAACACACAATCACACACACACACACAGGTAACACACACACACACACACACAATCACACAGGTAACACACACACACAATCACAATCACACAGGTAACACACACACACACAATCACACAGGTAACACACACACACACAATCACACAGGTAACACACACACACACAATCACACAGGTAACACACACACACAGAGACAGTGTGACAGTGTCAGCACCCAATCAGGTGTGTCTAACATGTCGGTGGTCCCGCCCCCAGCATTGAGCTAGACGAGCCCCCATTGGTGGAGACGGCAGCCAATCTGTTCAGAGCCAGCTGCTACCGCTACAGAGAGGAGCTGACAGCAGGGATCCTGGTGGCTGGATGGGACCGCAGGAAGGGGGGCAGGTACTACTGGGGGGGTACTAATACACACTGGGGGGGGCAGGTACTACTGGGGGGTACTAATACACACTGGGGGCAGGTACTACTGGGGGGTACTAATACACACTGGGGGGCAGGTACTACTGGGGGGTACTAATACACACTGGGGGGGTACAGGTACTACTGGGGGGGGGGCAGGTACTAACACACACACACGGGGATGCAGGTAGGAGGGGCAGGTACTAATACACACTGTGTGTGTGTGTCTCTCTCTGTGTGTGTGTGTCTCTGTGTGTGTGTGTGTGTGTGTGTGTCTCTCTGTGTGTGTGTGTGTGTGTCTCTCTCTCTCTGTGTGTGTGTGTCTCTGTGTGTCTCTGTGTGTGTGTGTGTGTGTGTGTGTGTGTGTGTGTGTGTGTGTGTGTGTGTGTGTGTGTGTGTGTGTGTGTCTCTGTGTGTGTGTGTGTGTGTGTGTGTGTGTGTGTCTCTGTGTGTGTGTGTGTGTGTGTGTCTCTGTGTGTCTCCGTCTCCAGGTGTACTGCGTTCCTATTGGAGGGATGATGGTGAGACAGCCCGTCTCCATCGGCGGCAGCGGCAGCTCCTACATCTACGGCTTCATGGACTCAAACTACCAACCAGGCCTGACCCGGGACAAGTGTCTGGAGCTCACTGCTGCAGGTACACACACACACACACACACACACACACACACACACACACACACACACACACACACATACATATATATAGTGTGTGTGGTGGTGGGGCTGCCCCTGGTCCTGACCTCCAACTCAACCTGAACCGGGTCCAGCATTGCTCCCTGCCCCTATATATCACGGCCAAAGGCAAGTCCATGATCCTCTGCCAGTCGTCATCCAACAAAGATGGCGGCAAGTCTTCTTTTAAGAGAGGCTCCGAGGGCCCTGGTCCTGGTCTACAGAGTCTCTCTTCACCCTCCACCTCTGTTAAAGGAGAGTGTAGCTCGAGGACAGTAGGGACACCCTCCGTCAATTCAGTGGCCTCTAACGGTCCCAGACTTTGTAAGTCCCCTACACTGGACCATGTCCACAGAGCCCCCCTGAGTCAGAGCAGTGGGATCTGATCCCATGGTGCTTGTATGTGTCTGAAAGTCCACCGTGTGACATCAGAGACTGGAAGGCTTTCACCACTTCCAAAAATAGCCTCAGCCGATCCTTGAAGACAGCGCCCGAGACATTACTTCTGTTATCCCGTCCCCAAAAACCAGGTGAAGACTGCAGGATAGAAAGTCTGATACAGCTGTCCCCCCACCATGTCCTCCTCTTCCTCACTGTCCTCTGAGTGGTTTTTCATGTTAGCTGCATCATCAGTGATGTCACTGAGATTGTAGTCCTCTAGTGTTTCATCAAATGCAGCTGAAGTGGTTTCAGAGCTGGGAGGACCTCTGAATGTCCTGCAGTCGAGCAGGTGGTTCAGAGTGGACCCACTGGCTGAAGACCTGAGAACAGGAGCTGAGGAGCTGGGACTCTGAGGTGAGACCTCATGGTGCGGTCTGACCATCCAGCAGTTAGATTGAGTTCTGATCTAGCAGACTGGACCTGGTGCCCTCTTCCACTCTGTCCCTAGTTGAGGTATCTGGTTCTGGTTGTTCTGGAGACTGGGGGGGACCCTAGAAGAGAATGAGCTTTATTTAAAGAGAAGTGAGATTATATTCATGTCTATACTGAGACTATATTAGCCTAATAAATGGCTTTATTAGTTTATTACATGTTCTATGAAACTGAAAACACTGCTGCATCATGGCCATTGTCTTTCTTTTTTTTTTACTAAACCTGCCTGTCTGTCTCTCTGTCTGTCTGCCTCCCTGTCTCCCTCCCTGCCTGCCTGTCTCCCTCCCTCCCTGTCTGTCTCTCAGCCCTGTCTCTGGCAATGGAGAGAGACGGGTCCAGCGGGGGGGTGATCAGACTGGCGAGTATCTCTGAGGACGGAGTAGAGAGACGAGTGATCCTGGGGAACCAGCTGCCCTCCTACTCTACACACTGATACACACACTACACACACACTGATACACACACACACACACACACACACACACACACACACACACACACACACTGATACACACTCTACACACACTATACACACTCTACACACTGATACACACACACACACTCTACACACTGATACATCTACACACACACACACTCTACACACTGATACACACACACTCTACACACTGATACACACACACTCTACACACTGATACACACACACACACACTATACACACACTCATACACACTATACACACTGATACACACTCATACACACTATACACACACTCTAAACACACACACTATACTCTACACACTGATACACACTCTACACACTGATACACACACTCTACACACTGATACACACACACTACACACTGATACACACACTACACACACACACACACACACACACTACACACTGATACACACACACACACACACTGATACACACACACACACACACACACACTATACACACACTATACACACACTATACACACACTCTACACACACTCTACACACACACACACTACACACTGATACACACACACTACACACACACACTCTACACACACTATACACACACTACACACACTCTACACACACTATACACACACTACACACACTCTACACACTGATACACACACACTCTACACACACACACACACACTACACACTGATACACACACACTCTACACACTGATACACACACACTCTACACACACTACACACACACACACTGATACACACACACTCTACACACACTGATACACACTGAGGACGGAGTAGAGAGACGAGTGATCCTGGGGAACCAGCTGCCCTCCTAATCTACACACTGATACACACACACACACACACACTGATACACACACACACAGCTGTGTTAACGTCATTTTTCTGTCAATAAAGTTTTGAGAATGTCTCGGTCGTCCTGTCCTTATTTACAAAATGATGTTTTTAAATATTTACACACACACACTAGGTGTTCAAATACTTATTTGCAGCTGTATCATACAAATAAATAGTTAAAAAATCATACATTGTGATTTCTGGATGTTTTTTTTAGATTATGTCTCTCACAGTGGACATGCACCTACGATGACAATTTCAGACCCTCCATGATTTCTAAGTGGAAGAACTTGCAAAATAGCAGCGTGTTCAAATACTTATTTTCCTCTCTGTACATACGGATCGTGTACCGACCGGTATCAATAAACTCACTAACCTCTTCTCTGCTCCTGGTAACTGATGACTCATCAGCAGCTCTGCTTCTGATTGGCTGCTGACGAGGAAGTGAAAGTAAAGAGTCGGGACTTTCCAGACGCTGCTGTGTTCAGGTGCTGCAGGAAATCTCAGCGTCTGCATACTACCTGGGTGTTACAGCTGATCCTCAGTGTCAGAGGAGGACGTGGTGAACTCCTGCTTTTACAGAGACACCTGAAGGCACCGTGTGGTCCGACTGGTTTAGGTGGAGAACAGAGAACGAGGAACACACACACACACACCCTGAGACACACACACACACACAGACACACACACACACACACACACAGACACACACACACACACACTCAGACACACACACACTCACACACACACACACACACACAACCAGGAACACACTCACAGACACACATACACACACACACAGAGAACAGGAACACACAACACACACACAGACACACACACACACAGACACACACACACAGTCTAACACACTCTAACACACACACTCACACACACACACACACACTCAGATACACACACACACCTACACACACTCTAACACACACTAACACACACACACACACTCTAACACACACACACACACACACACACACACACTTGTTGTCCTCCTGGGTCAGAATTAAAATGTTCTTTTTTAACATTTCTATCTTCTTCTTCTTCACTTTTTCCTGTTGTTGTCTCTTCTTCTAGTCCTCCGACCCCCTCTAACTAACTTATTACCACTAGGGTTTAACTTCCTTTAGTTAATATGATGATGATGATCAGACTTCAAACAGTCAGAACATAGTTTACAACATGTTGGGAGATAATAAAACTTCAGTTAAAGTAGTCGTCATCAACACATAAAAACATAAAATCAATAAAAACACTAAAACATAAAAACACTAAAACATAAAAATAAAAACAATAAAAACTAAAAACATAAAAACAATAAAAAAATAAAAACAAAAAACATAAAAACAATAAAAACAAAAAACAATAAAAACATAAAAATAAAAACAATAAAAACATAAAAACATAAAATCAATAAAAACAATAAAACATAAAAACATAAAATCAATAAAAACATAAAAACAATTAAAACATAAAAACAATTAAAACAATTAAAACATAAAAACAATAAAAACATAAAAACAATTAAAACATAAAAACAATAAACATATTTCAGCTTTTAATAGTTAAAACTGGACCTGTGACCATATTCTATCTAATAATAAACCATGAATATATTAATATATTATCGTATATATTGATATATTATAATAATATAATATATATTAATATATATTAATATATATATATTAATATATTAATATTTCAATCGTTAAGACCAGAAGAAGAAGTGTAACTGGACTTTAACCCTCGAGAGAGGAACAGAAGCTCACTGCTTATTATCACAATATATTATAAATATAATTATTAATATTATAAATATAATTATTAATATTATAAATATAATTATTAATATTATAAATATAATTATTAATAATGTTAAATATAATTATTAATATTATAAATATAATATAATATTATAAATATGATTACCCGTAATGTTCAAAGACTACTATGGAAGACCAAGGAAGGGACCTGTCCGGGACCCGTCTGAGACCTGTAGAGTAACCGGGACCCGTCTGAGACCCGTCCGGGGTCCTCCATGTTTGAGTCCAGGTCTGGATCACCTGGACCAGGCCATATCCTGGGACCCCAGCTGGGCTTCCACAGGTAACACACACCACACACTGAGACCCGTCACAGGTAACCACACACCCACACACTGGGACCACACACACACAACCACACCCGTCTGACACCACACACACAACCGGGTCCACAGTTTGTTGTCCAGGTCTGGATCAGCTGCTGATACACAGGCCATCACACATGTGGTCACCTACCAGCTGGGCTTCCACAGGTAACACACACACACACACACACAGGTACACACACACACACACACACACACACACACACACACACACACACACACACACACACACACACACACACACACAGGTAACACACAATCACACACACACACACACAACACACACACACACACACACACACACACACACAGGTAACACACACACACACAATCACACAGGTAACACACAATCACACACACACACACACAAACACACACACACACACAATCACACAGGTAACACACACACAATCACACAGGTAACACACACACACACACACACAATCACACAGGTAACACACACACACACACACACACACAATCACACAGGTAACACACACACACACACAATCACACAGGTAACACACACACACACACAATCACACAGGTAACACACACACACACTCACACAGGTAACACACACACACACACAATCACACAGGTAACACACACACAGGTAAAACACACAGGTAAAACACACACACACAGAGACAGTGTGACAGTGTCAGCACCCAATCAGGTGTGTCTAACATGTCGGTGGTCCCGCCCCAGCATTGAGCTAGACGAGCCCCCATTGGTGGAGACGGCAGCCAATCTGTTCAGAGCCAGCTGCTACCGCTACAGAGAGGAGCTGACAGCAGGGATCCTGGTGGCTGGATGGGACCGCAGGAAGGGGGGCAGGTACTACTGGGGGTACTAATACACACTGGGGGGGGGTACTACTGGGGGGTACTAATACACACTGGGGGGGCAGGGGGGTACTACTGGGGGGGTACTACTGGGGGGGGGGGGTATACACACACACTGGGGGGGCAGGTACTACTGGGGGGGTAATACACACACTGGGGGGGGGGGGCAGGTACTACTGGGGGGTACTAATACACACTGGGGGGCAGGTACTACTGGGGGGGTACTAATACACACTGGGGGGGCAGGTACTACTGGGGGGGTACTACTAATACACACACTGGGGGGGGGGCAGGTACTACTGGGGGGTACTAATACACACTGGGGGGGGGCAGGTACTACTGGGGGGTACTAACACACACACTGGGGGGCAGGTACTACTGGGGGGGGGTACTACACACACACACTGGGGGGGGCAGGTACTACTGGGGGGTACTAATACACACACACTGGGGGGGTGGTACTACTGGGGGGTACTAATACACACTGGGGGGGGCAGGTACTACTGGGGGGGGGTACTAATACACACTGGGGGGGCAGGTACTACTGGGGGGTACTAATACACACTACTGGGGGTGGTACTACTGGGGGTACTAATACACACACACTGGGGGGGGCAGGTACTACTGGGGGTACTAATACACACACTGGGGGGCAGGTACTACTGGGGGGTACTAATACACACTGTGGGGGGCAGGTACTACTGGGGGTGTAATGTCTCTTTCTCTCTGGGGGGCAGTGTGGTACTAATACTGGGGGGGCAGGTACTACTGGGGGGTGTGTGTGTGTAACACACACACACACGGGGGTGGAGGGGCAGGTGTGTGTGTGTGTGTGTGTGTGTGTGTGTGTGTGTGTGTCTGTGTGTGTGTCTACTGTGTGTGTGTGTCTCTCTGTGTGTGTGTGTGTGTGTGTGTGTGTGTGTCTGTGTGTGTGTGTGTGTCTCTCTCTGTGTGTGTGTGTGTGTGTGTGTGTGTGTGTGTCTGTGTGTGTGTGTGTGTGTGTGTGTGTGTGTGTGTGTGTGTGTGTGTGTGTGTGTGTGTGTGTGTGTGTGTGTGTGTGTCTCTGTGTGTGTGTGTGTGTGTGTGTGTGTGTCTCTGTGTGTGTGTCTGTGTGTGTGTCTCTGTGTGTCTCCGTCTCCAGGTGTACTGCGTTCCTATTGGAGGGATGATGGTGAGACAGCCCGTCTCCATCGGCGGCAGCGGCAGCTCCTACATCTACGGCTTCATGGACTCAAACTACCAACCAGGCCTGACCCGGGACAAGTGTCTGGAGCTCACTGCTGCAGGTACACACACACACACACACACACACACACACACACACACACACACACACACACTATACATATATATAGTGTGTGTGGTGGTGGGGCTGCCCCTGGTCCTGACCTCCAACTCAACCTGAACCGGGTCCAGCATTGCTCCCTGCCCCTATATATCACGGCCAAAGGCAAGTCCATGATCCTCTGCAGGTGGTTCATCCAACAAAGATGGCTGAAGACCTGAGAAGGAGAGGCTGGGACTCGAGGTGAGACCTCATGGTCCTGGACCATCTACAGAGTTGAGTTCTGATCTAGCAGACTGGACCTGGTGCCCTCCCACTCTGTCCCTGTTGAGGTAGGTTCTGTAGCTGTTCGAGGACACTGGGGGGGACCCTAGGGACACCCTAAAGAGAAGTGAGATTCAGTTCATGTCTATTCTGAGACTATATTAGCCCAGAAATGGCTTTATTAGTTTATTAGTTCCTGAAAACACTGGACCATGTCCACAGAGCCCCCTGAGTCAGACTTTCTCCCATTGCTTTGTGTCTTCCACCGTAACATCAGAGACTGGAAGGCTTTCACCACTTCCAAAAATAGCCTCAGCCGATCTCTGAAGACAGCGCCTCATTACTTACACACATCCACACCCCAAAACCAGGTGAAGACTGCAGGATAGAAAGTCTGATACAGCTGTCCCCCCCTGCCATGTCCTGTCTCTTCCTCACTGTCCTCTGAGTGGTTTTTCATGTTAGCTGCATCATCAGTGATGTCACTGAGATTGTAGTCCTCTAGTGTTTCATCAAATGCCTGAAGTGGTTTCAGAGCTGGGAGTCTGAATGTCCTGCAGTCCAGGTGGTTCAGAGTGGACCCACTGGCTGAAGACCTGAGAACAGGAGCTGAGGAGCTGGGACTCCGAGGTGAGACCTCATGGTGCGGTCTGACCATACTCCAGCAGTTAGATTGAGTTCTGATCTAGCAGACTGGACCTGGTGCCCACTTCCACTCTGTCCCTAGTTGAGGTATCTGGTTCTGGTTGTTCTGGAGACTGGGGGGGACCCTAGAAGAGAATGAGCTTTATTTAAAGAGAAGTGAGATTATATTCATGTCTATACTGAGACTATATTAGCCTAATAAATGGCTTTATTAGTTTATTACATGTTCTATGAAACTGAAAACACTGCTGCATCATGGCCATTGTCTTTCTTTTTTTTTTACTAAACCTGCCTGTCTGTCTCTCTGTCTGTCTGCCTCCCTGTCTCCCTCCCTGCCTGCCTGTACTCCCTCTACACACCTCCTGTCTGTCTCAGCCCTGTCTCTGGCAATGGAGAGAGACACACTCTACCACACACACACACTCACACACTGGCGAGTATCACTGAGGACAGAGTAGAGAGACGAGTGATCCTGGGGAACCAGCTGCCCTCCTACTCTACACACTGATACACACACTACACACACACACACACACACACACACTCTACACACTGATACACACACACTCTACACACTGATACACACACTACACACTGACTACACACACACACACTCTACACACTGATACACACACACACTCTACACACTGATACACACACACTCTCTACACACTGATACACACACACTCTACACACTGATACACACACACTCTACACACTGATACACACACTCACACACTACACACTATACACACTCTACACACTGATACACACACACTACTCATACACACACTATACACACACACTGATACACACACTACACACACACACACACACACACACACACACACACTGATACACACACACACACACAGCTGTGTTAACATGTCATTTTTCTGTCAATAAAGTTTTGAGAATGTCTCGGTCGTCCTGTCCTTATTTACAAAATGATGTTTTTAAATATTTACACACACACACTAGGTGTTCAAATACTTATTTGCAGCTGTATCATACAAATAAATAGTTAAAAATCATACATTGTGATTTCTGGATGTTTTTTTAGATTATGTCTCTCACAGTGGACATGCACCTACGAGGACAATTTCAGACCCTCCATGATTTCTAAGTGGGAGAACTTGCAAAATAGCAGCGTGTTCAAATACTTATTTTCCTCACTGTAGATACGGATCGTGTACCGACCGGTATCAATAAACTCACTCACCTCTTCTCTGCTCCTGGTAACTGATGACTCATCAGCAGCTCTGCTTCTGATTGGCTGCTGACGAGGAAGTGAAAGTAAAGAGTCGGGACTTTCCAGACGCTGCTGTGTTCAGGTGCTGCAGGAAATCTCAGCGTCTGCATACTACCTGGGTGTTACAGCTGGTCCTCAGTGTCAGAGGAGGACGTGGTGAACTCCTGCTTTTACAGAGACACCTGAAGGCACCGTGTGGTCCGACTGGTTTAGGTGGAGAACAGAGAACGAGGAACACACACACACACACCCTGAGACACACACACACAATCAGACACACACACATACACACACACACACAGAGAACGAGGAACACACATACACACTCAGATACACACACACTCTAACACACACACACACACACACACACAGACACACACTCACTCAGACACACATACACACACACACAGAGAACGAGGAACACACATACACACTCAGATACACACACACTCACACAGACACACACACACAGTCTAACACACTCTAACACACACACTCAGACACACACACACACACTCAGATACACACACACACCTACACACACTCAACACACACTAACACACACACACACACACACAACACACACACACACACACACACACTTTTTGTCCTCCTGGGTCAGAATTAAAATGTTCTTTTTTAACATTTCTATCTTCTTCTTCTTCACTTTTTTCCTGTTGTTGTCTCTCTTCTTCACTAGTCCTCCTAACCCTCTAACTAACTTATTACCACTAGGGTTTAACTTCCTTTAGTTCACTAACCACCTCTAAATATGATGATGATGATCAGACTTCAAACAGTCAGAACATAGTTTACAACATGTTGGGAGATAATAAAACTTCAGTTAAAGTGGTCGTCATCAACACATAAAAACATAAAATCAATAAAAACACTAAAACATAAAAACACTAAAACATAAAAACAAAAACATAAAAACACTAAAACATAAAAACAATAAAAACATAAAAACACTAAAACATAAAAACATAAAAACATAAAAACACTAAAACATAAAAACATAAAAATAAAAACACTAAAACATAAAAACACTAAAACATAAAAACACTAAAACATAAAAACACTAAAACATAAAAACACTAAAAACTAAAAACACTAAAACATAAAAACAAAAACTTAAAAACACTAAAAACACAAAAAACACTAAAACATAAAAACACAAAAAAAAAACACAAACATAAAAAAACAAAAACTTAAAAACACTAAAACATAAAAAAAAACATAAAAAATAAAAATTAAAAAACAAAAACTTAAAAACACTAAAAACATAAAAAACACTGTCAATCATAAAAACAAAAAAAGTTAAAAAACACTAAAAAAAAAAACTAAAACATAAAAACACTAAAACATAAAAACACTGCTAAAACATAAAAACAAAAACTTAAAAACACTAAAACAATAAAAACAAAAACTTAAAAACAAAACAATAAAAACATAAAAACATAAAAACTAAACAATTAAAACATAAAAACATAAAAACAATTAAAACATAAAAAAAATAAAAAAAAATAAAAACAATTAAAACATAAAAACAATAAACATATTTCAGCTTTTAATAGTTAAAACTGGACCTGTGACCATATTCTATCTAATAATAAACCATGAATATATTAATATATTATCGTATATATTAATATATTTAATAATATAATATATTAATATATAAATATATTAATATATATTATATTATTATAATATATATATAATATATTAATATATTAATATTTCAATCGTTAAGACCAGAAGAAGAAGTGTAACTGGACTTTAACCCTCGAGAGGAACAGAAGCTCACTGCTTATTATCACAATATATTATAAATATAATTATTAATATTATAAATATAATTATTAATATTATAAATATAATTATTAATATTATAAATATAATTATAATTATTAATATTTAAATATAATTATAATTATTAATATTATAAATATAATTATTAATAATGTTCAAAGACTACTATGGAAGATCAAGGAAGGGATAGAGTGACCCTGCCCTGAGGAGACCCGGGGCCCCTGCCTGGAACCAGGCCCTGAGGAGGCCCGGGGCCCCGCTGGAGCCAGGCCCTGAGGAGACCCAATATTATGCCTGGAGCCAGGCCCTGTTCAGTCCCGGAATCCGAGACTGTATGGAGCCAGGCCCTGAGGGGGGGCCCTAGGCCCTGAGGGAGACCCGGCCCCCGCCTGGAGCCAGGCCCTGAGGAGACCAGAGGCCCCCGTCTGGAGCCAGGCCCAGACGGGGGGACCCCCTGATCCTGAGCCAGGCCCTGGGAGTCTGGGGCCCCCTGTGCCATGGATTGTCCATCCAGGCCCAGACGGGGAGGGATGCTCCCTCTGGTAGCCAGGCCCAGACGGAGGGCTCATGTCTGCGTGTGCCTGGTGGCCGGGTTTGCCACGGAGCCCGAAGAAGCTCGTTTGGACACCTCTCCCCAGCCCATGGGCCCACCACCTGTGGGAGGAACCGCTGGGGTCGGGTGCGCTGTTATATGGGTGGCAGGTCAGGGACCTCACGGACCAGACCCGGGCGGCAGAGGCTGGCTCTGGGGACGTGGAACGACCCTGGTGGGGGGAAGGAGCCGGAACTCATGCGGGAGGTGGGGGACTCTGTTAGATCTGGTGGGGCTTACCTCTGGACAGAGTCTCAGTTCTGGAACCGTACTCCTGGATGGGGTTGGACTCTGTCCTACCCGGAGTTGCCCAGGGTGTGAGGCAGCCTGGGCGGGTGGGGGATACTCACAGCCCCCCGGCTGAGCCGCCTGACTTGGAGTTTACCCGTGGACGAGGGGTCGCTCCCTACGCCTGCGGGTGATGGGGGAAAACTCTGACTGTTGTTTGTGCAATGCACCAAACAGGAGTTTGGAGTATTCTGCCTCTTGAGAGCTTGAATGGAGTCCTGTATGGGGCTCCAGTAGGGGACTCCATAGTTCTGCTGGGGGACTTCAATGCACAAGTGGGCAATGATGGAGATACTTGGAGAGGCGTGATTGGGAGGAACGGCCTCCCTGTGGGGGATCTAAACCAGAGTGGTTGTCTGTTGTTGGACTTCTGTGCTAGTCATGGATTGTCCATCACAAACACCATGTTCGAACATAGGGATGCTACATACTGTGTACTACACCAGAGCACCCTAGGCACAAAGGTCAATGACGATTTTATAATCGTTTCATCTGATCTGAGGCCGTATGTTTTGGACACTGGATGAAGAGTAGGGGCAGAGCTGTACAACTGATCACCATCTGGTGGTGAGCTGGGTCACCTGTACATGGGGGAGGACTCAGACCTGGACAGACCTGGTGGGGGGGGGACTCTGGACAGACCTGGGGGGGGGGGGACTCTGGACAGACCTGGTGGGGGGGGGGGACTCTGGACAGACCTGGTAACCCAAACCTGTACATAGGGGGGGACTACAATAGCTGTACAGACCTGGTGGGGGTTCCCTGTCCAGACCTGGTGGGGGGGACGGTACTTGGGGGGGACACACCTGGCTTCAGAGTGAAACCTGGAGGAGGGACTAGGGGGTAACTACAGTGGAGCATGTTAACATAGCTGTTATACTGTAACGGACATACATAGTACTACACATAGCTGTACATACTGTAACTACACCTGTACATAGTACTACACATAGCTGTACATACTGTAACTACACCTGTACATAGTACTACACATAGCTGTACATACTGTAACTACACCTGTACATAGTACTGTTCATACTGTAACTACACCTGTACATAGTACTACACATAGTACTGTTCATACTGTAACTACACCTGTACATAGTACTAGCTGTACATACTGTAACTACACCTGTACATAGTACTACACATAGCTGTACATACTGTAACTACACCTGTACATAGTACTGTTCATACTGTAACTACACCTGTACATAGTACACATAGCTGTACACTACACCTGTACATAGTACTGTAGCTGTACATACTGTAACTACACCTGTACATAGTACTGTTCATACTGTAACTACACCTGTACATAGTACTGTAATACTGTAACTACACCTGTACATAGTACTACACATGTGTACATACTGTAACTACACCTGTACATAGTACTACACATAGTACATACTGTAACTACACCTGTACATAGTACTGTTCATACTGTAACTACACCTGTACATAGTACTGTACACATAGCTGTACATACTGTAACTACACCTGTACATAGTACTGTGTACATACTGTAACTACACCTGTACATAGTACTGTTCATACTGTAACTACACCTGTACATAGTACTGTAAATAGCTGTAATACTACACACTGTACATAGTACTGTACATACTGTGACTGTACATACTGTAACTGTTCACACCTGTACATACACTCTGTACATAGTACTGTTCATACTGTAACTACACCTGTACATAGTACTGTTCATACTGTAACTACACCTGTACATAGTACTGTTCATACTGTAACTACACCTGTACATAGTACTGTACATAGCTGTACATACTGTAACTACACCTGTACATAGTACTGTTCATACTGTAACTACACCTGTACATAGTACTGTACATACTGTAACTACACCTGTACATAGTACTGTTCATACTGTAACTACACCTGTACATAGTACATAGTACTCATACTGTTCATACTACACACCTGTACATAGTACTGTACATACTGTAACTACACCTGTACATAGTACTGTACACCTGTACATAGTAATATTCTACTGTTCATACTACACACGCTACATAGCACATGTCTGAACATGTTGTCCCTCCATGTTGTCCTTCCATGTAGTTCTGATATTCCATGTAGTATTATATCACCCTGCAGATATTAATACTTCATATTATTGTGTGTTTATTGTCCTGTCTCTACTTTTATATCACGTTGTACTTTTCTGACTGTCGTTGTATTTGTACTCTAACAATAACAATAAAAGTTGAATCTAATCTATAGAAAGTTTTGAATTTAAAGACTTTATTTTAAATAAAAACTAGAAAGTTAAGATATAAAACCATTAATAAGACTTTATGACCAGTCTCTCTCCCTGATCTGTCAGCATGTCTGTGTATTACAGAGCAGCAGCAGCCTGTCTCTACCTGGACACTGATGATGTCACGTCATCTCTGCTCTCTGATTGGCTGCTCACAGTGTTAGAGATCAGCTGCTGCTGGAGTTTCTGTCAGTCGTCCTCAGACTGTTGTTCAGGTCTACAGAGACTCAGACAGGTTCAGGTCTACAGAGACTCAGACAGGTTCAGGTCTACAGAGAGA
Organism: Etheostoma perlongum; assembly: GCA_026937815.1. Classification (NCBI taxonomy): domain Eukaryota; kingdom Metazoa; phylum Chordata; class Actinopteri; order Perciformes; family Percidae; genus Etheostoma; species Etheostoma perlongum. The sequence goes on along the minus strand of CM049389.1, from coordinate 22,334,663 downwards.
CTCAGACAGGTTCAGGTCTACAGAGACTCAGACAGGTTCAGGTCTACAGAGAGACTCAGACAGGTTCAGGTCTACAGAGACTCAGACAGGTTCAGGTCTACAGAGAGACTCAGACAGGTTCAGGTCTACAGAGAGATGAAGATGATGATGGTCCTCGTCCTCCAGACAGGTTCTGTGTTCTGTGTCTCAGCTGCAGGTTCAATTACAAATACTCAGTCAGATATAATCTCATGTTTCAGATATAATCTCATGTTTCAGATATAATCTCATGTTTCAGTCAGATATAATCTCATGTTTCAGTCAGATATAATCTCATGTTTCAGTCAGATATAATCTCATGTTTCAGTCAATATAATCTCATGTTTCAGTCAGATATAATCTCATGTTTCAGATATAATCTCATGTTTCAGACAGATATAATCTCATGTTTCAGTCAATATAATCTCATGTTTCAGATATAATCTCATGTTTCAGATATAATCTCATGTTTCAGTCAGATATAATCTCATGTTTCAGATATAATCTCATGTTTCAGATATAATCTCATGTTTCAGATATAATCTCATGTTTCAGTCAGATATAATCTCATGTTTCAGATATAATCTCATGTTTCAGATATAATCTCATGTTTCAGACAGATATAATCTCATGTTTCAGATATAATCTCATGTTTCAGACAGATATAATCTCATGTTTCAGATATAATCTCATGTTTCAGATATAATCTCATGTTTCAGATATAATCTCTGTTTTCTCTCCAGTTCTACATGAGGACCTTGCTATCACCGGCTGTTCAGACTCTGATGGAGAGGACATGTATACTCTGGATGGAGAAGAGAAGTGGTACGCAGACTTCATCAACCAGAGAGGAGTGGAGCCTCAGCCCAGTTTCTGTAGATCATATCACCTGCCCAGGATGTTATGAACAAGCTGTGGCTAATCAACAGATCTGCAGAGCCAACCTGAAAGTGGAACTTGAATCCTTCAAGGACCTCCCACTGGAGAACGGTAACACAAATACATCTATTTAGTTTTCAGTTAATTAAACAAAATTTCCTATGATAAATATAATTCACATTTATAACACTACAATAAAAACATAATGACATAATTATTTATATGTTTATTGTCAATTTAAGGACAAGCAGCCAGTTTCCCAAAACAATTAAACTAATTTAACTTTTCAATTGTAGTGTACAGAGTAATTAGGGTTATTTTAAACATGGATAACTCAATAAGTTATGCATTGCTTATTGTTTTAGTGTTTATGTGTGTGTTGTGTTGTGAGATGTGTCAGACACCTTGTATGATAATAAAGTTTTATTTAACTTTGATTAATCTGCCATCTGTTAATAACTGACTTAAACATCTGAACTGAAGACTGAGTTTCACTCATCGACTGCATTGATCTGGTCCACCTGACGGATCCGCTGAAGGTCAAAAGGAGTTTTGGGAAGATGTTTTTAATCAAGGGTACAGGACAGAAGGTTGTATGATGGTTCATATTAAAAAGAGTGAAACTGACTGACAATGATAATGTTCCCACCTTCAGGATAATGAAATGACATAAGACCCAATAACATCAGCTGTGTGTGTGTGTGTGTGTGTGTGTGTGTGTGTGTGTGTGTGTGTGTGTGTGTGTGTGTGTGTGTGTGTGTGTGTGTGTGTGTGTGTGTGTGTGTGTGTGTGTGTGTGTGTGTGTGTGTCTGTGTGTGTGTGTGTGTGTGTGTGTGTGTGTGTGTGTGTGTGTGTGTGTGTGTGTGTGTGTGTGGGTCCAGATCCTCCTTCCAGTCCCATGGTCTACACCAAAGAGGACCTGGTCCTGGGAGAGAAGAACGACCTCATCTGCTACGTGACTGGTTTCTATCCGGCTCCGGTGGTCTTCTCCTGGACCCGGAACGGGTACAACGTCACCACGGCAACCAGCACCAACGTCCCCTACCCCAACAAAGACGGCTCCTTCAACCAGTTCTCCAGACTGGAGTTCACCCCCCAGCCGGGAGACCTCTACAGCTGTAGAGTCCACCATGTGGCCCTGGACCGGCCCCTGACCAGGATCTGGGGTCAGAAACTTTATTTACACTCTCACTGCAGACAATCAGCTCATTAACCAATCACTGACCAGGATCTGTCTCCAGATGTGGATCTTAATGTCTGTGTGTCTGTCTCCAGATGTGGATCTTAATGTCTCTGTCTCCAGATGTGGATCTTATCTGTCTCCAGATGTGGATCTTAATGTCTCCAGATGTGGATCTTAATGTCTCTGTGTCTCTGTGTCCAGATGTGGATCTTAATGTCTCTGTCTCCAGATGTGGATCTTAATGTCTCTGTCTCCAGATGTGGATCTTATCTTAATGTGGATCTTAATGTCTCTGTCTCCAGATGTGGATCTTAATGTCTCTGTGTCTCTGTCTCCAGATGTGGATCTTAATGTCTCTGTCTCCAGATGTGGATCTTAATGTCTCTGTCTCCAGATGTGGATCTTAATGTCTCTGTCTCCAGATGTGGATCTTAATGTCTCTGTGTCTCTGTCTCCAGATGTGGATCTTAATGTCTCTGTGTCTCTGTCTCCAGATGTGGATCTTAATGTCTCTGTCTCCAGATGTGGATCTTAATGTCTCTGTCTCCAGATGTGGATCTTAATGTCTCTGTCTCCAGATGTGGATCTTAATGTCTCTGTCTCCAGATGTGGATCTTAATGTCTCTGTGTCTCTGTCTCCAGATGTGGATCTTAATGTCTCTGTTTCCAGATGTGGATCTTAATGTCTCTGTCTCCAGATGTGGATCTTAATGTCTCTGTGTCTCTGTCTCCAGATGTGGATCTTAATGTCTCTGTGTCTCAGTCTCCAGATGTGGATCTCAATGTCTCTGTGTCCAGATGTGGATCTTAATGTCTCTGTGTCTCTGTTTCCAGATGTGGATCTTAATGTCTCTGTTTCCAGATGTGGATCTTAATGTCTCTGTCTCCAGATGTGGATCTTAATGTCTCTGTGTCTCTGTCTCCAGATGTGGATCTTAATGTCTCTGTGTCTCAGTCTCCAGATGTGGATCTCAATGTCTCTGTGTCCAGATGTGGATCTTAATGTCTCTGTGTCTCTGTCTCCAGATGTGGATCTTAATGTCTCTGTGTCTCTGTCTCCAGATGTGGATCTTAATGTCTCTGTCTCTGTCTCCAGATGTGGATCCTAATGTCTCTGTGTCTCTGTCTCCAGATGTGGAGAAGACTGGGCCCGGTATTGGACCTGCGGTTTTCTGTGGACTGGGTCTGACGGTGGGTCTGCTCGGCGTGGCTGCTGGAACCTTCTTCCTCATCAAAGGAAACGAGTGCAGCTGATTGGCCGGGCTGGTGATGATGTCATTAGGTTGATGAGGAAGTGCTTCTGGAGATTTAACTGGTTTCTGCTTCATATGAAGACATATTCTGGATTATTATCTGTTCTCATTTTAAACTAATCATCTGGATAGATTTATATTTAATAAATAATCTTTTCTAAACATTCTCCCATGTTGGTATGAAACGTTAAAATACAGAAATAAAATGAATTCACTGATTAATCAATGAATGTAAATCAATGTTAATAAAGTGGAGGTGTGTGTGACATTCAATTCAATTTTATTTATAGTATCAATTCATAAGAAGAGTTATCTTGAGACACTTTACAGATAGAGCAGGTCTAGACCACACAGCTGCTAATCTACAAGGACCCAACAGGTCTTATCAGTAGTTTCCTCCAGAGCAAGCAACAGGGCAACAGTGGTGAGGAAAAAATCCCCTTTGGGAAGAAACCTCGGACAGACCCAGACCCAGACCTAGACCCAGACCCAGGTTCTTGGTAGGCGGTGTCTGACGACCAAAATCAAAGGGATTAGAATGAAGAGTGGCAATAACAGTCACAAATAATAGTAGTTTGTAGTAGTTCTTTGTAGTAGTTCATGGCATAGCAGATCGGGGCAGGGAAGGGAACGTGTAGCGGGACCATGGCGACAGCTGCTACCATGATTTTGGAGCCTCCCTGATCCGAGGAAACATGCTGGGAGAAAAAGAACAAAAGGACTCCGGGGAATGACTCCCCAGAGCTAGGTTAGTAACTAGGTTAGTAACTAGGTTAGTGACTAGGTTAGTAACAAGCATCAGCTATTCCTGTTGTTATTAACCTCTAACAACATTAACCTGACTCTATGGGATGACTTTTCTGCCAAGAAACTAGAATATAAGACATGTTTTCAGGTATTTCTACTTTGTTGTTAAGTCCATAACTCCACATGTGTTCATTCATAGTTCTGATGCCTTCAGTGATCATCTACAATGGAGATAGTCATGAAGATAAAGGAACTCATTGGAGGAGAAGGGGGGTCCTAACGTTTGGCCTGTACTGTATACACACACAGATACATTGTATATCACCATGTATAGCTTATTACTCAGTTTTACAGTGGTGGCGCAGTGGTTATGCCACATGCCTTTTGTGTGGGAGACCGCGTTCGATTCCCACAGCGATACTTCACCAATGACAGTTAACCTCTAGTGATGGCCCAGTGGGTATGGACGGGGGTTTGATTCCCACTGTAGTACATCAACCCTGACAAAGACATTACTATTTTTTATTATTCCGTCCGTTTTTTTTGTTGTCCGTATCTTCTGCAGACTTTCAGTTATTAAAACCATTCAACTTTTAAAATCTAGCTCTAGCTCTTTATGGTGTAGTGCTGTTATTCAACTTCATTACAACCATTTCTACTTTTTCAACTATTCTTACAACTTTTACTGATTTAAGCTATTCAACCAGGTTAGCTTTAGCAATTCATCTATTCAGCATTCCCACGCATTTTCTGCAGGAAATGCATTTTCTAGTTCAGTGTCTGAGGATCTGCGGTTTCCCACAGCTGACAGGTACAGCACGTGCTCCAGTCGTTAACTGATCAAAAAGATGACATCACAGAGATGAAAGGCTTCCTATTGGTTTTAGTAACCAAGGCAACCGTGATCTGTATGTCCGTCTGTCTATATCTCTGTCTGTCTCTCTCTCACAGACACACACATACACACAGACAGACACACACACAGAGAAAAAAAGAGATTTGAGCTGTGTCCCTGTGTGTGTAAGTAGCATAGTGTGTGTTCCGCACACCCACCCACACACACACATGCAGAGTAAAGTTAGCTCAGATCAGCTGTTACCATAGACTGTATATATATTGATGGACAGAGCATCCGGTTCGGTAAAGTGCTTAAAGCTGCATTCTATCTGAATTCCTGCAAGGAGGTTGGTTTTTATAGACGTCTATGGAGAAATGATTTATTACCTCAGTAAACATCTTCATAATGAGTTTGTGGTCTCGATCGCTAGTTCTAACTCTTCTGCAACACAGAATGATAATCATTTTTTAAATTATGGTCTTGTTGATTTTAAAATCGGTGATAAAGCCGGGGGTGTTTTAGGGCGTGGCTATGATGCTACGGTGTCCTAGCACGAAGTGCAAGGAATCAATTTTTTTTGTAGGAATAATTAATATTATTCCGCATGTCTCCCGTCTCTCTCATTTTTGAGTGTGTAAGCATGCGGGAAAACTCACAAAAACTTGCACACATGTCAGACCTATGGAAAATCTGAAAATTCTGTAGTGATTGGGCTCAGGCGATGTCAGGGGGCTCCATAGTGCCCCCTGACGTGCACCCTGAGTTCGACAAAAGTAATAATTTATGATTCAAACTTTCAGGGAACATGAATATCATCTGGAACTTATTCCACGGATGGGTGCTTTAACGGGCTGCCGGTGTTCCAGTTTTAAGAGATCATGTTAACTGGCACGTCAGCCAAATGCGTCTCTTGTTGTCGTAGTGACGTAGTTTGATATCAACTCAAACGTCACACTGTCTCTTAAAATGAGGACGCAGCCAGATCAACTTGTGACCACACAACACTGCATGTAAATAACTCACAAGTTGCTCTTGCTAAGAATTGTCTTTGATGTGTGTTTCTGTCTGTGTGTGTCTTTGTGTGTGACTGTGTGAGTGTCTGTGTGTGTCTCTATGTGTGTTTTTGTGTGTGTGTTGTGTGTCTGTGTGAGTGTCTCTATGTGTGTTTTTTGTGTGTGTCTGTGTGTGTCCTCAAAGAGAGCTTCAAAGGACATCTGATGACAACATGTCTGTGTGTCTGTATGTGTGTTTTTGTGTGTGTGTCTGTGTGTCTCTGTGTGTTTTTTTGTGTCTGTGTTTGTGTCTGTGTGTGTCTCTATGTGTGTTTTTGTGTGTGTCTGTGTGTGTGTCTCTATGTGTGTTTTTGTGTCTGTGTGTGTGTGTGTGTGTGTGTCTCTGTATAATGTTTTTGTGTCTCAATGTTAAATGATTTGAGATCAATAATAAAACCTAATGTGCCCTTGTTCATTCTAGTGTGTTTTGGTCCAGCAGCAGTCTGCAGCCTGAGCTGTCTGCCTGGTCTCTAACAGCTGATGTGTGATTTGTCTGTGTGTGTGTGTTGGCTGCTGTCTTGGTCATGTGATTTTTGTGTGTGACCTGTCTCTGGTTCTTTTGTGTCTCCTGTGTGTGAGACTGAGTGTGTGTGTTTGTGTGAACAGAAGAACATGGTTCATCCTTCCTCAGGGTGTGTCTGTGGATATAACCTGTGTGTGACTGTATAACCAGAAACTCAATATTAAATGATTCAGATCCATAATAAAACCTAATCAGCCCTTCTTCTTCTCCAGTGTGTTCATGGTCCAGCAGCAGTCTGCAGCCTGAGCTGTCTGCCTGGTAACAGCTGATGATCTGATATGCTGTGATAGGATTGGCTGCTGCAGGTCATGTGATCCCGTCCTCTGGTTCTTAGCAGCTCTCAGTGAGACTGAGTCAGTGTTTGTTAGAGAACAGAAGAACATGGCTTCATCCTTCCTCAGGGTCTCCAGGTAGGACCAGTCTCACTGTCTACTGTTAGTACATCAGCCTCTACACAGCAGGTAGGACCAGTACTCACTGTATACTGTTAGTACTTCATCAGCCTCTACACAGCAGGTAGGACCAGTACTCACTGTATACTGTTAGTACTTCATCAGCCTCTACACAGCAGGTAGGACCAGTACTCACTGTATACTGTTAGTACTTCAGTACTCTGATCATGTTGTTTCTGTGTGTTTTTCAGATGGATTTCGGAGTTATGGTCTGGACCGGTGTGTGTTTAACTCGTCTGATCTGAACGACATCGAGTACATCAAATCAATATATTTCAACAAGTTGGAGTTCATCAGGTTCAGCAGCAGTTTGGGGAAGTATGTCGGATACACGGAGCTGGGAGTGAAGAACGCTGAGGCCTGGAACAAAGATCCTTCAGAACTGGCTCGGAGGAGAGCTCAGAAGGAGACGTACTGCAAACACAACATTGATATTGGTACCAGAATGCTCTGTCTAAATCAGGTGAGTTATTCTGTTACATCATGACATCATCATCTGATTTATTAACTCACTCAATCATCATCAACTCATAGATCTTAATAATATTAATAATAATAATAAATAAGTTATTCTGAACCAGTTTCATTTATGAATATTTAATTATTATTATAATTTAAATTAAACACTAAACTATAACTATAATAAATATAAATTAATATTTAATGAATGATTTTAATGTTAAATCACAGCACCGCCTGCTGGTTGGACCCCGGTACTGCAGCTGCTCATAATACATATTAATATTAATATAATAATACATATTAATATTATATATAATAATACATATTAATATTAATATTATAATAATACATATTAATATTAATAATACATATTAATATTAATATAATAATAATACATATTAATATAATAATAATAATACATATTAATATTAATAATAATATTAATATTAATATAATAGTAATACTACATATTAATATAATATTAATAATACACATTCATATTATAATAATATTATCATATTAATATTATAATAGTAATACATATTAATATATTATATTAATAATACATATTAATATAATGTATATTATATATAACAATTTTATAGTTATTATTATTATGAACTCTACTTAGAACAGAGATATTATAAACATATAATATATATATATATTATATATATATATATATATATAATAATATATATTTTAATGTCTGGTGTCATTTCTGCTGTTAACGGCCGTGTTTATAACGGTGGATTCTCCCAGAATGCTCCTGTGAAATCTGTCACCAACCATCAGAGCCAGTGGGCGGGACCTAACTGAACGCACCAATCAGAGGACATGTTTGTGTGTGTTTCAGCCAAGCCGGACGTCCGAGTCCACTCGGCCACGCCCCCTGGTGGGAAACACTCGGCCATGTTGGTCTGCAGCGTCTACGACTTCTACCCCAAGCAGATCCGGGTCACCTGGACCAGGGACGGACAGGAAGTCACCTCTGATGTCACTTCCACTGATGAGCTGGCAGACGGGGATTGGTACTACCAGATCCACTCTCACCTGGAGTACACGCCCAGGTGAGCCACCTCCAGGTCCAGTAAGGTCCAGGTCCAGTAAGATCCAGGTCCAGTATGATCCAGGTACAGGTCCAGTTAGGTCCGCCTCCAGGTCCAGTAGGGTCCAGGTCCAGTAAGATCCAGGTCCAGTATGATCCAGGTACAGGTCCAGTTAGGTCCGCCTCCAGGTCCAGTAGGGTCCAGGTACAGGTCCAGTAAGGTCCAGGTCCAGTAAGATTCAGGTCCAGAAAACTCCAGGCCCAGTAGGGTCCAGGTCCAGTAAGGTCCAGGTCCAGTAGGGTCCAGGTCCAGTAGGGTCCACCTCCAGGTCCAGTAAGGTCCAGGTCCAGTAAGGTCCAGGTACAGGTCTAGTAAGGTCCAGTTAGGTCCAGGTCCAGTAAGCTCCAGGCCCAGTAGGGTCCAGGTACAGGTCCAGTAAGGTCCAGGTCCAGTTAGGTCCAGGTCCAGTAAGGTCCAGGCCCAGTAAGGTCCAGGCCCAGTAAGGTCCAGGTGAGCCACCTCCAGGTCCAGTAGGGTCCAGTTCCAGTAGGGTCCAGGTCCAGTAGGTTCCTGGTCCAGTAAGGTCCAGGTCCAGTAGGGGCCAGGTCCAGTAAGATCCAGTTTCAGTAAGGTTTAGGTCCAATAAGGTCCAGTAAGGTCCAGGTCCAGTAGGATCCAGGTCCAGTAGGGTCCAGGTCCAGAAAGGCACAGGTACAGGACCAGTAATTTGCAGGTCCAGTAAAGTCCCGGTCAAGAAAGGTACAGGTCCAGTAAGGTCCAGTTTCAGTGAAGGTTTAGGTTTAATAAGGTCCAGGTCCAGTAAAGTCCAGGTTCAGGTACAGGTCCAAGTCCAGTAAGGTCCAAGTCCAGTAAGGTTTAGGTTTCTCTCAGTGAGAGACAGAATCTCTGAGGTGCTGGTTTGGTCCAGGTTCTGGTCCAGGTCCAGGTTTCTCTGATGTGCTGGTCCAGGTCCAGGTTTCTCTGATGTGCTGGTTTGGTCCAGGTCCAGGTTTCTTTGATGTGCTGGTTTGTGTCAGCAGGTCTGGAGAGAAGATCTCCTGTATGGTGGAACACGCCAGCCTGAGAGAACCCCTGATGACTCCCTGGGGTAAGTCTGTCTGTCTCTCTACCTGTCTGACTCTCTACCTGTCTGTCTCTCTACCTGTCTGTCTGTCTACCTGTCTGTCTGTCTGACTCTCTACCTGTCTGCCTCTCTACCTGTCTGTCTCTCTAACTGTCTGTCTCTCTACCTGTCTGTCTCATCTACCTGTCTGACTCTCTACCTGTCTGACTATCTCTACCTGTCTGTCTCTCTACCTGTCTGTCTCTCCTCTACCTGTCTGTCTCTCTACCTGTCTCTCTACCTGTCTGTTTCATCGTCTCACCTCTGACTCTCTACCTCTGTCTCTCTACCTGTCTGATCCTGTCTGTCTCTCATGTCTGACTCTCTACCTGTCTGTCTCTCTACCTGTCTGTCTCTCTACCTGTCTGTCTTTCATCTCTCTACCTGGCTCTTTCATCGTCTCTCTCTACCTGTCTGTCTCTCTCCCTGGCTGACTCATTAACTCTCTCTACCTGTCTCTCTCTCTACCTGTCTATCTTTCTACCTGACGGTCTCTACCCATCTGTCTCTCTCTCAATCCTGTCCGTCTCTCATGCTATCTATCTCTCTACCTGTCTGTCTACCTGTCTCTCTCCCTCCCTGTCTAACTTTCACTCTACCTATTCTCTGTATCTTTCCATCTCTCATCTGTCTGCCTCTACCTGTCTATCTCTCTCTGTCTGTCTACCTGTCTGACTCTCTCTCCCTGTCTGACTCTTCCTGTCTGTCTACCTGTCTCTCTCTCTCTCTCCCTGTCTGTCTGTCTCCTCACCTGTCTCTCTCTCTCTACCTGTCTGTATATCTTCTCACCTGTGCCTCTCTCTCTCTGTCTGTCTGTCTCCTCACCTGTCTCTCTCTCTCCCTGTCTGTCCTCAGACCCGTCCATGCCTGAGTCTGACAGGAACAAGATTGCCATCGGAGCCTCAGGACTGAGTCTGGGTCTGGTCTTATCTCTGGCTGGATTCATCTACTACAAGAGCAAGACCCGAGGTCAGACCAGTGCTCCATGTAGATCAGTTCAGACCTCTTTACAGGACATTAGACCAGTTTCACAGCAGTTCCAGTCTCAGAGGAGTTCCAGGCCAGGTCCAGATAGTTCCCGTGTCAGAGGAGTTCCAGACCAGGTCCAGATAGTTCCCGTGTCAGAGGAGTTCCAGACCAGGTCCAGATAGTTTCAGTCTCATAGGAGGTACAGACCAGGTTCAGATAGTTCCAGTCTCAGAGGAGTTACAGACCAGGTTCAGATAGTTCCAGTCTCAGAAGAGTTCCAGATCAGGTCCAGATGGTCTCAACGCTGTTTATCTTTACAACTCCTTCTGAAACCGGTCTCTAAAAGTTCTCTAAACCTTTTTGTTTTGTTAGTTTCAGACCAGTTCAGTTTTAAGGACTAATGTCAGGATGTGTTGTCTCTTCTCTTTAATCCAGGACGGATTCTGGTTCCCAGTAGCTGATTCTGGACCTGGTTCTGGTCCTGCAGCTGTTTGTCAGATGGAATAAAAAGCAGCTGCTGCTTCAACCTGCTTCGTGTGTTTCCAGCTCTGCAGACTGTCGGTGCTGGACCGACTCAAATCCTGATTCTCTCATGATCTGGACTCTGATACTCAGCTGGTCTGAACCTGACCCAGGACTGTAGTGTTACTCTGATGGTCCTGGACCAGGTCTGAACCTGACCCAGGACTGTAGTGTTACTCTGATGGTCCTGGACCAGGTCTGAACCTGACCCAGAACTGTGGTGTTTAGTTTGACAGTCCTGGACCAGGTCTGAAAACTGATCCAGGACTGTGGGGTTAATCTGATAGTCCTGGAACAGGCCTGAAAACTAATCCAGGACTGTGGTTTTAATCTGACAGTCCTGGATCAGGTCTGAACCTGACCCAGGACTGTGGTGTTACTCTGACAGTCCTGGACCAGGTCTGAACCCTGACCCAGGACCATGGTGTTACTCTGACAGTCCTGGACCAGGTTTAGTCTGGCCTCTGGTGTATCCCAGCTGGATCTGAACTATGATTCTTTACTGTGTGAAATCAATATTTTACAGCTGCTTATATAATAACTCTGGTCTCAACATATAATCCAGGGATCTGAGGACGGGGGCTGCAGGTTGATTGTTAGATTTCTATAAGATTTAAATTTAAATTAGATTTCTATGATATTTCTGTATTTTACTGGTGTGGAACATGTTCTGAGCCTAATAAACTGATCAGAAACCTCTCGGTGGATTTATTAACCAGATAAGAAACTATCTAATAATAAAGTTTTTCATCTCTAAAGATGTCTCATAACAACGTCTTCACCAACAGATTAACTGAGTCCATCAGGGACCTCCGATGAGTTCAGTCCTTCAGTCGGTTTCATGCTGAGTGATGGTTATAAGAAACTTATCAGGACATTTAAAATGGTGTTTTGACATAAAAAACTAATATTCTTATAATACTAAAATATTTCTTCATTGATATAAACTAATAGTTCATTAATGTCACAGTTCATCATATAACCTACTGTAGTGTTAAAGACCCCCCAGACCCCCCATCATATAACCTACTGTAGTGTTAAAGACCCCCCATATAACCTACCCCCCCCATCATATAACCTACTGTAGTGTTAAAGACCCCCCATCATATAACCTACTGTAGTTTTAAAGACCCCCCATCATATAACCTACTGAAGTGTTCTAGGACTTAAAGAGATTCCAGACTTAAAGTGGTCCCCCTGTCTGGTCTCTGGTGAACAGCAGATTCTCTGATAGAGGATCAGAACTCGTGTCTCTGCTGCAGGTTTTAACGTCTGGATTCAGATCATGAAACATCTCCAGAGTTCAGTTTGTTCTTTCAGACCTGAGCTCTGTTCCAGTTTCCTGATCAGTTTCAGTTCCAGTGGTAATGGACCTGGGTTCAGGACATTTACTGCTGTTCATTAAAACCAGGTCTAATAAACCAGATCTGGTCCCGTTCAGAGACCGGTAGCTGACATCAACAGGTCTAATAAACCAGATCTGGTCCCGTTCAGAGACCGGTAGCTGACATCAAAGGACTAATAAACCAGATCTGGTCCCGTTCAGAGACCGGTAGCTGACATCAACAGGTCTAATAAACCAGATCTGGTCCCATTCAGAGACCGGTAGCTGATATCAACAGGTCTAATAAACCAGATCTGGTCCCATTCAGAGACCGGTAGCTGATATCAACCTAATAAACCAGATCTGCCACCTCCAGGCTGAGACCGGTAGCTGACATCAACAGGTCTAATAAACCAGATCTGGTCCCATTCAGAGAACCGGTAGCTGATATCAACAGGTCTAATAAACCAGATCTGGTCCCGTTCAGAGACCAGTAGCTGACATCAACCGTGGGATTTAAAGCCAATGCTGCCACCTCCAGGCTGAACTCTGGACCTTGTTGTGGAGGTTTCTGTACAGCGAGGGAGGAGTCTGGTTGAAGAAGAGACCTTGTTGAAACAAAGTGAAGACCGGCTGCAAACTGAGTTAAAGGTCTCGGTATTCGGTGGAAGTTTAACAGTTTTCTGCAGAGAACAAGATGAGGAGAACATCTCTCACAATGACCAGAGTTACAGAGAGACCACAGTTCCCCATACAATCATAATACTCCTCCTTATATACAATCATAATACTCCTCCTTATATACAATCAGTAATACTCCTCCTTTATATACAATCAGTAATACTCCTCCTTATATACAATCAGTAATACTCCTCCTTATATAATCAGTAATACAATCAGTAATACTCCTCCTTATATACAATCAGTAATACTCCTCCTTATATACAATCATAATACTCCTCCTTATATACAATCAGTAATACTCCTCCTTATATACAATCAGTAATACTCCTCCTTATATACAATCAGTAATACTCCTCCTTATATACAATCAGTAATACTCCTCCTTATATACAATCAGTAATACTCCTCCTTATATACAATCAGTAATACTCCTCCTTATATACAATCAGTAATACTCCTCCTTATATACAATCAGTAATACTCCTCCTTATATACAATCAGTAATACTCCTCCTTATATACAATCAGTAATACTCCTCCTTATATACAATCAGTAATACTCCTCCTTATATACAATCAGTAATACTCCTCCTTATATACAATCATAATACTCCTCCTTATATACAATCAGTAATACAATCAGTAATACTCCTCATATACAATCAGTAATACTCCTCCTTATATACAATCATAATACTCCTCCTTATATACAATCATAATACTCCTCCTTATATACAATCATAATACCTCCTATATACAATCAGTAATACTCCTCCTTATATACAATCAGTAATACTCCTCCTTATACAATCAGTAATACTCCTCCTTATATACAATCAGTAATACTCCTCCTTATATAAATCAGTAATACTCCTCCTTATATACAATCAGTAATACTCCTCCTTATATACAATCAGTAATACTCCTCCTTATATACAATCAGTAATACTCCTCCTTATATACAATCATAATACTCCTCCTTATATACAATCAGTAATACTCCTCCTTATATACAATCAGTAATACTCCTCCTTATATACAATCAGTAATACTCCTCCTTATATACAATCAGTAATACTCCTCCTTATATACAATCAGTAATACTCCTCCTTATATACAATCAGTAATACTCCTCCTTATATACAATCAGTAATACCTATATACAATCAGTAATACTCCTCCTTATATACAATCAGTAATACTCCTCCAATCAAACCTGGTATATACAATCAGTAATGTACCTCCTATTAACAATCAGGTGTTCAAATACTCCTTATATACAATCAGTAATACTCCTCCATATACAATCAGGAAGCGTTTGACCTCTGTGTGCAAACAAAGGCTACTGTACCAAATATTAACATTGATCTTCTCAGGTGTTCAAATACTTATTTTCCTCACTATATATACTGTATGTCTTACTCATCCTTATATACAATCAGTAATACTCCTCCTTATAGGTATCAATCATAATACATCAAAGGAATCTCCTCCTTATATACAATCATAATACCATGGCGACAGGCTGACTGTCTTTATACAATCAGTAATACTCCTCCTTATATACAATCAGTAATACTCCTCCTTATATACAATCAGTAATACTCCTCCTTATATACAATCAGTAATACTCCTGTGTTATATACAATCAGTAATACTCCTCCTTATATACAATCAGTAATACTCACTTATATATGCCAATGACCCTCCTTATATACAATCATAGATACTCCTCCTTATATACAATCAGTAATACTCCTCCTTATATACAATCAGTAATACTCCTCCTTATATACAATCAGACAATACTCCTTGGATATACAATCAGTAATACTCATCCTTATATACAATCATAATACCCTCCTGTAAATCATAATACAGACACAGACCTCCTTATATACAATCATAATACTCCTCCTTATATACAATCAGTAATACTCCTCCTTATATACAATCAGTAATACTCCTCCTTATATACAATCATAATACTCCTCCTTATATACAATCAGTAATACTCCTCAGTTATATACAATCATAATACTCCTTATATACAATCAGTAATACTCTCCTTATATACAATCAGTAAGACACACAGCCAGGAGAACAATCAGTAATACTCACCTTATATACAGACCAGTAAGACTCCTCCACACTAGCCATACAACCAGTAATACTCCTCCTTATATACAACCAGTAATACTAGTAATACTAATAATAAAGATCTGTGTGGAGGAGTGGGCCAAAATCCCTTCTGCAGTGTGTCAAACCTGGTGAAGAACTACAGGAAACGTTTGACCTCTGGAACTGCAAACAAAGGGACTACTGGACCAAATATTAACATTGATTTTTCTCAGGGTTCAAATACTTATTTGCAGCTGTATCATACAAATAAATAGTTAAAAAACATACATTGTGATTTCTGGATGTTTTTTTTAGATTATGTCTCTCACAGTGGACATGCACCTACGAGAGACAATTTCAGACCCCTCCATGATTTCTAAGTGGAGAACTTGCAAAATAGCAGCGTGTTAAATACTTATTACTCACTGTATATGTGTATCTACTTCTACATTGTGTGTCTCTGTGTACCAGTGTGTGTGTTAGAGAGGTCACACAGGTCGGGGGGGGGGGGATGTGTCAGCCTATCAGTGGAAGGATCACCTGCTGATTGATGGTATGATCATTCATCATGTGTGTGTGTTTGTGTGTGTCTGTCTGTGTGAGAGACAGATTTCCTGCTCTGTGTCTCTCTCAGTATTGACAGCTCTAAAGTACCTCAAAGTGTGTGTGTGTGTGTGTGTGTGTGTGTTGACCCCTGACAATCCCTCAACAACTTCTGGAAACTCCCCAATTCATCACACACACACACACACACACAGAGACACACACACACACACACACACACACACACACACACACAGACACACACACACACACACACACACTAAACCTCAGCTGGTTTTTGTAAAGTAATACCTGGAAGACATTTCAGCGGTTAGTTCCAGCAGGAACTGTTTCCCCGGGACGTTAGAGAGCGGGACACATGGCGGGACGTTAGACAGCGGGACACACGGCGGGGACGTTAGAGAGCGGGACACACGGCGGGACGTTAGACAGCGGGACACACGGCGGGGACGTTAGAGAGCGGGACACACGCGGGACATTAGAGAGCGGGGGGACGTTAGAGAGCGACACACGGCGGGACACACGGCGGGGACGTTAGAGAGCGGGACACACAGCGGGGACGTTAGAGAGCGGGACACACGGCGGGGACGTTAGAGAGCGGGACACACGGCCGGGGACGTTAGAGAGCGGGACACACGGCCGGGACGTTAGAGAGCGGGACACACGGGACGTT
Organism: Etheostoma perlongum; assembly: GCA_026937815.1. Lineage (NCBI taxonomy): Eukaryota > Metazoa > Chordata > Actinopteri > Perciformes > Percidae > Etheostoma > Etheostoma perlongum. The sequence goes on along the minus strand of CM049389.1, from coordinate 22,318,228 downwards.
AGAGAGCGGGACACACGGCCGGGGACGTTAGAGAGCGGGACACACGGCCGGGGACGTTAGAGAGCGGGACACACGGCGGGGACGTTAGAGAGCGGGACACACGGCCGGGACGTTAGAGAGCGGGACACACGGCGGGGACGTTAGAGAGCGGGACACACGGCGGGACGGAGAGACGGGAATGTGTGGGACAACTGGCTCAGCCAATCACAGACATTAGAGAGCGGGACACACGGCGGGGACGTTAGAGAGCGGGACACACAGCGGGGACGTTAGAGAGCGGGACACACGGCGGGGACATTAGAGAGCGGGACACACGGCCGGGACGTTAGAGAACGGGACACACGGCCGGACGTTAGAGATGTTGTAGTGTTGGGACACACGGCCAGTAACATGGGCGTTAGAACATGTTATAGTATCGGGACACACGTTATAGTATTGGGGCGTTACAGTTATAGCGGGACACATGTTATAGTATCGCACGGGGGAACGTTAGAGAGCGGGACACACGACGGGGACGTTACAGAGCGGGACACACGGTGGTGTGGATAACTGGCTCAACCAATCACAGACTGACTTCAGATCATGTGATCTCTGCTGCAGAGAATGTCAACACAAATATGCAAAGTATTGATCTTTTATTACATAAATTACACATCAGAGTCCTGTTGGCCGACACAAACTGACAGAAATGTTTTCCTTTAGGGCCACACTGTATAGTATCGCAGTAACATGTTATAGTATCGCAGTAACATGTTATAGTATCACAGTAACATGTTATAGTATCGCAGTAACATGTTATAGTATCGCAGTAACATGTTATAGTATCACAGTAACATGTTGTAGTATCTAACATGTTAGTATCGCAGTAACATGTTGTGGTGTCTAACATGTTGTCACAGTAACATGTTATAGTATCACAGTAACATGTTATAGTATCGCAGTAACATGTTATAGTATCGTAACATGTTAACATATCTACAGTAACATGTTAGTAACATGTTGTAGTATCGCAGTAACATGTTATAGTATCGCAGTAACATGTTGTAGTATCGCAGTAACATGTTGTAGTGTCGCAGTAACATGTTGTAGTATCGCAGTAACATGTTATAGTATCGCAGTAACATGTTATAGTATCGCAGTAACATGTTATAGTATCGCAGTAACATGTTATTGCAGTATCATGTTGTAGTAACATGTTATTAGAGTATATGATGAATGAGTGTTATAGTCTCACAGTAACATGCTATAGTATCACAGTAACATGTTATAGTATCGCAGTAACATGTTATAGTATCACAGTAACATGCTATAGTATCGCAGTAACATGTTATAGTATCACAGTAACATGTTATAGTATCGCAGTAACATGTTATAGTATCACAGTAACATGCTATAGTATCGCAGTAACATGTTGTAGTATCGCAGTAACATGTATAGTATGGTATCAGTAACATGTTATAGTATCACAGTAACATGTTATAGTATTGTATGTTATAGTAACATGTTATAGTATCAATTGGCCGAACATGTAACATGCTATAGTATCGCAGTAACATGTTATAGTATCACAGTAACATGTTATAGTATCACAGTAACATGTTATAGTATCGCAGTAACATGTTATAGTATCACAGTAACATGTTATAGTATCGCAGTAACATGTTATAGTATCACAGTAACATGTTATAGTATCACAGTAACATGTTATAGTATCGCAGTAACATGTTATAGTATCGCAGTAACATGTTATAGTATCGCAGTAACATGTTATAGTATCGCAGTAACATGTTATAACATCGCAGTAACATGTTATGGTGTATTTCATAACATGTTATAGTATGTAACATGTTATATGTTGTAGTATCGCAGTAACATGTTATAGTATTGCAGTAACATGTATCACAGTAACATGTTATGGTGTATCACAGTAACATGTTATAGTATCACAGTAACATGTTATGGTGTATCACAGTAACATGTTATGGTGAAAATATAGTAACATGTTATGGTGATATATCGTAACATGTTATGGTATCACAGTAACATGTTATGGTGATAATATCTCACAGTAACATGTTATGGTGATAATATCTCACAGTAACATGTTATGGTGTATCACAGTAACATGTTATGGTGATAATATCTCACAGTAACATGTTATGGTGATAATATCTCACAGTAACATGTTATGGTGATAATATCTCACAGTAACATGTTATGGTGATAACATGTTATGGTGATGTGATTCTTTGGTCCTGGAAGCTGTGAAATATGAACTCACATCTTTGTTTTTCTTTATGATTTTAGTATAAAAACATGATCAAATATCAGATATAAAAAGTGCTAAAATATAAAAACATTCCACAGTATTTTGGTGTTTAAATGTTATGGTGAACCAGTTCCCACAGTAACATGTTAGGTGATAATATCTCACAGTAACATCAGCTGCAGCTTGATCCAGAAGATAGAAACCCAAACACTTTAATGAATCCAACCGAAACTAAACTGTAGCTTTTGTTAAAAAACTTTCAAAGTCTACAGTGATTATGGATATCGTTTGGTTTTCAGCCCATGAAATCCCATCATCCAACCCCACCAGACTCCATGGTAAATAATCACACAGTATTTTCTTTTAAAATGGTGAACCATGTTATAGAGAGCTCCGTGAAATATCTCCACCAGACTCGTAAATAATCACTACTTTTAGATGTATAGAGCAGCATATCCCCACCAGACTTTTGTTAAAAAACTTTCAAAGTCTACAGTGATTAGAGGATATCGTTCAGTTCAGCCCTGAAATCCCCATCACCAACCCCACCAGACTCCATGTAAATAATCACTACTTTTAGCATGTATAGAGCAGCATATCTCCACCAGACTCCATGTAAATAATCACTACTTTTATCATCGTAAAACACACTTCATTCAAAGTGGACAGAAAGTAAATAAAACTACCAAAAGCTGTCTTGGTTCATCTTTCCACTGTTCCAACAATCACCACTCTGGTCTGGTTGGAATAAACTCTTAATTCACCCATTTACATGTGGAGATATGCTGCTCTATACATGCTAAAAGTAGTGATTATTTACATGGAGTCTGGTGGGTTTGGTGATGGGGATTTTCTAAATCCCTCCGAATGGGAACGTTTGATCATCCGGGCTCAATAAAATACACTTTCGTGCCCCAGGAACTCGGCGTAGTCTTTGTAAGAGTTCTATAATCGGGCGTAAATATTCCCGAGTGTCTTCCTGAAAGTGGAGAATCACATTTATTTGGATGAAACCTTGAGGAAGGTTTGGAAAAGGAAGGAAGGCCTGACCAAGATGTCCCCAATAGTCCCAGCGCAGAGTCCTGAGTCCATCCCATAATGTCTCTCCCAGACAGCGCTGGAACTACAACATGTCGCCGTGAGTCCCTTTGATCATCCTGATGCTCTCTGGGTAAATATTCCCATTTTAACGGAGACTACCGACTCCTCCAGAGTTCCTTTGAAATGTTCACTATGATCCCAGAATACTGGAGATATGAGGGCCGTGCTCGGGCTCTCTGGTTGGTCAGACCATCAGGAGGCGGAGTCTCAGCCGTCCTCTGGCTCTCTGGTTGGTCAGACCATCAGGAGGCAGAGTCTCAGCCGTCCTCTGGCTCTCTGGTTGGTCAGACCATCAGGAGGCGGAGTCTCAGCCGTCCTCTGGCTCTCTGGTTGGTCAGACCATCAGGAGGCGGAGTCTCAGCCGTCCTCTGGCTCTCTGGGTTGGTCAGACCATCAGGTGGCGGAGTCTCAGCCGTCCTCTGGCTCTCTGGTTGGTCAGACCATCAGGAGGTGGAGTCTCAGCCGTCCCTGGGCTCTCTGATTGGTCAGACCATCAGGAGGCGGAGTCTCTTCCTGAAAGTCTCTCTGCAGTTATTTCGGGCATCAGCTGATCCTAGACCAGTTTTTTTATTCTTCCTGATTTGTTTTTCCAATGAAGTCCAGAAGAGACCAGACGGTGCCTTCAGAGGCGGTCGTAAATCAGAGATATCCAACGCCCGTCTTTCCTCCCCGATGCCGACGTTATCCCCCCCCCCCCGCTGAGTGAAATAAAGGTTTAGTGAATCCAAGTCGACCTGAAGAACATGGGATAGATAGTACTACCATATAGTACTACTACTACACAGATAGTACTACCATATAGTACTACTACTACACTGATAGTACTACCATATAGTACTACTACTACACTGATAGTACTACCATTGTGTCTACGGTAACTACGGCAACGTGTTGTTGATTGTGGTTAGGAGGGCTGGCCGTTAAGTAGGCCGTTACACCAAATCTGGCTGATATATTAACACTAATACTGTTACCCTGGAAACGTGTGTCTGTTACCCTGGAAACGTGTGTCTGTTACCATGGAAATGTGTGTCTGTTCTTCAGGACGGTTACTGTTGTCAACGCCAGACGTCATCCGGAAAATAGCAGAAAGGCAGAGTTAAGGTAGCCAACTCTGTCCTCGGCTCTGATTGGTCAGACCATCAGGAGGCGGAGCCTCCTGATTGGTCAGACCATCAGGAGGCGGAGCCTCCGCCGTCTTTGGGCGTTCTGATTGGTCTACATGTTCTGTGGTGAATCAGAGAAACAGTCAGTGCTTCTGGGAGTTGCAGTCTGGGCTGTGATTGGTCAGTAGAGCGGAGAGGGGGCGGGGCTTTGTGTATCCGGAGCGTCTGAATGGAGGAGAGAATCTTTTTCTGGTGGCCGGCAAGTGTCACGCCCACTCGGAGAAGGTCGCTATGGAAACACAGCCGAGAGTCAGACAGACTTTAACTACTTAGTCAATATAAGAGTATACGTGTGTTTATGTGTATCTTACTCTGGGTATGTATAAATATACCTGTAAGTGTATATAAATACACACACACACGTGTGTAGTGTAGAGTATATCTTACGGTGTATATACGTATATGTATACAGTATATATAGAGTATATATATATACACACATACTGTATATACAGTGAGGAAAATAAGTATTTGAACACCTGTCTATCAGCTAGAATTCTGACCCTCAAAGACCTGTTAGTCTGCCTTCAAAATGTCCACCTCCACTCCATTTATTATCCTAAATTAGATGCACCTGTTGGAGGTTGTTAGCTGCATAAAGACACCTGTCCACCCCATACAATCAGTAAGAATCCAACTACTAACATGGCCGAGACCAAAGAGCTGTCCAAAGACACTAGAGACTAAATTGTCCACCTCCACAAGGCTGGAAAGGGCTACGGGGACATGTCCAAGCAGCTTGGTGAAAAAAGGTCCACTGTTGGAGCAATCATTAGAAAATGGAAGAAGCTAAACATGACTGTCAATCTCCCTCGGACTGGGGCTCCATGCAAGATCTCACCTCGTGGGGTCTCAATGATCCTAAGAAAGGTGAGAAATCAGCCCAGAACTACACGGGAGGAGCTGGTCCAGGACCTGAAAAGAGCTGGGACCACCGTTTCCAAGGTTACTGTTGGTAATACACTAAGACGTCATGGTTTGAAATCATGCATGGCACGGAAGGTTCCCCTGCTTAAACCAGCACATGTCAAGGCCGTCTTAAGTTTGCCAATGACCATTTGGATGATCCAGAGGAGCAAACAAAGGCTACTGTACCAAATACTAACATTGATCTTCTCAGGTGTTCAAATACTTATTTACAGCTGTATCATACAAATAAATAGTTAAAAAATCATACATTGTGATTTCTGGATGTTTTTTTAGATTATGTCTCTCACAGTGGACATGCACCTACGAGGACAATTTCAGACCCTCCATGATTTCTAAGTGGGAGAACTTGCAAAATAGCAGCGTGTTCAAATACTTATTTTCCTCACTGTATATATATATATATATATATATATATATATATATATATATATATATATATATATATATATATGTAGTATTTTGTAGTATATCTTACTCGGTGTTGAGCTGAGAGACCACGTCCAGGCTGCTGAATCCTTCCTGCAGGAATATTCTGCTCTGTAGTATATCTTTATCGGTCTCAGCCAATCAGAGACAGACGCACCAGGCTGCTGGGGATCCTTCCTGCAGGGGCTCACGCTCGAGAGACAGACAGGTTCATGGTTAATCAGACAGACAGGTTCATGGTTAATACAGACAGACAGGTTCATGGTTAATACAGACAGACAGGTTCATGGTTAATACAGACAGACAGGTTCATGGTTAATACAGACAGACAGGTTCATGGTTAATACAGACAGACAGGTTCATGGTTAATACAGACAGACTCTCTGTGTCTCTGTGTCTCTGTGTGTGTCTGTGTGTGTGTGTCTGTGTGTGTGTGTCTGTCTGTGTGTGTGTGTCTCTGTGTGTGTGTGTGTTTTGACCCCTAACCCCCAGCAGCTGGTGCATAAGTCACATTCCCCCCCCCCCCCCCTCCAGGCCTGGACTTTAAATTAAAAAGTTTCAAGTGAGTTTCCCATGAGAGTTATTTAACCCTGTTAACCTGTGTGTGTCTCTGTGTGTGTGTGTGTGTGTGTGTGTGTGTGTATGTGTGTGTGTGTGTGTGTCTGTGTGTGTGTGTATCTGTGTGTGTGTGTCTGTGTGTGTGTGTCTGTGTGTGTGTGTGTCTTTGTGTGTGTGTGTGTCTCTGTGTGTGTGTGTGTCTGTGTGTGTGTGTCTCTGTGTGTGTCTGTGTGTGTGTGTGTGTGTGTGTGTCTCTGTGTGTGTGTCTCTGTGTGTGTGTGTCTCTGTGTGTGTGTCTCTGTGTGTGTGTGTGTCTCTGTGTGTGAATGTGTGTGTGTGTCTCTGTGTGTGTGTGTGTGTGTGTGTGTCCTCACCTCCGGCCCTCGGCGAGCGTCACCTTCAGGGAGGCGGGGTTTCGGATCAGCCTATCCAGCGCCGCCACCACGTCGCAGAACCTCGGCCGATTGGCTCGTTCCTTCTGCCAGCAGTCCAGCATCAGAGAGTGGAGGGAGGGGGGGCAGTCTGGAGGGGGGGGCAGCCGGTAGTCCTGCTCAATGGCGTTGATCACCTGAGGGTGAGACAGGTTAGAGAGACAGACAGGTTAGAGAGGGAGTGAGACAGGTTAGAGAGGGAGACAGGTTAGAGAGAGGGAGACAGGTTAGAGAGAGAGAGAGACAGGTCCTTACGTCCTGGTTGCTCATGTCCCAGTACGGCCTCTCTCCGTATGACATCACCTCCCACATGACGACGCCGTAGCTCCACGCGTCGCTGGCCGACGTGAACTTCCTGTAAAATCAGAGGTTACCACGGCAACACACCCCCATAGTCTGCACACGTAAAATCAGAGGTTACCACGGTAAACAACCCAGAGGTTTACCACGGCACACAACCCCATAGTCAGCACACGTAAAGTCAGGTTACCACGGCGACACAACCCCATAGTCAGCACACGTAAAATCAGAGGTTACCACGGCAACACAACCCCATAGTCAGCACACGTAAAATCATCGGTAACCACGGCAACACAACCCCATAGTCAGGACACGTAAAATCAGAGGTTACCACGGCAACACAACCCCATAGTCAGGACACGTAAAATCAGAGGTTACCACGGCAACACAACCCCATAGTCAGGACACGTAAAATCAGAGGTTACCACGGCAACACAACCCCATAGTCAGCACACGAAAAATCAGAGGTTACCACGGCAACACAACCCCATAGTCAGGACACGTAAAATCAGAGGTTACCACGGCAACACAACCCCATAGTCAGCACACGTAAAATCAGAGGTTACCGCGGCAACACAACCAGTGTGGCGTACCGCAGGGTTCCATCTTGGGTCCCTTGTTATTTTTATTATGTTACTCCCATAAAAACACTTTATTTTAATAAAAGTAGTTAATGAAGAACTTGTTATCAACAAACTGTCACTCAACATAAAAAAACAAGTTATTATTTTTGGGTATTAAGTCTGATACATTGATAATATCTCCATTAATAATGTTAAATCTGCTCGTTTCCTCGGCGTTATACGACTCTTTATCCTGGAAACCTCACATTAGCGCCACAGGTACAAAAATAGCCAAAGTGGTCGGAGTACTCGGAAAAACTCGGCACCTGATTAACAAAAAAGTTGTGATTATGTTGTATTACTCAATGTTGTATCCATACATCACTTAATACATCAATTAATACATCAATTAATACATCAATTACTGCAATATTGCCCCCCCCAACTAAACTGCAGAAGCTTTAAGAATAATATTTTGTGTAAATCGTAGACTCTCCTCTCAATCAGGCAAGTATTCTGAGTATTTATCAAGTGAATCAACTTCTAATTACTTCATTTGTTTATAGCTCTATAAAGAAGGTATATCTGACTCGTGGTAGTTGTCTTATTAGGCCCCCCCACTCTCGTACAACTCAAACAGTTTAGTGTGTTATACAGATTAATATTATATTATATATATTATTAATCTGTATAATAATATATTATATTATATTATATATAATATATTATTGTATAGAGGGTCAAAGATCTGGACCAGTCTTCTAAAGAACAGTTTAATCTGAAAGTTCTCTGATCTTCCATCTGGGTTTGGGCTCTAAATGTAATTTTATACACAGAAATGTGTTTGTTTTTTAATATAATATATAAATTGTTTTTAAATTGTTAAATGTGTTTCTATGGAGATTGACACTTATTAAGCCCCTTGAGGGTTTTTCGGCAATCGTCCCTAACATCTTTGTTGTGAATCATATAATACTGTCTTAATGCTTTTGTTGTGAAAATAAAATCAATCAAATCATAGTCAGCACACGTAAAATCATCGGTTACCACGGCAACACAACCCCATAGTCAGCACACGTAAAATCATCGGTTACCACGGCGACACAACCCCATAGTCAGCACACGTAAAATCATCGGTTACCACGGCAACACAACCCAATAGTCAGCACACGTAAAACCATTGGTTACCACGGCAACACAACCTGATATTCATCAGCAGTGACTCACCTGTAGGCGATGGCTTCAGGTGACGTCCAGCGGATCGGGATCTTCCCGCCCTGAGGACCACAGGAAGTTAGACTTTCACAGTAAGAGCATGGAGCTAGACTTTCACAGTAAGAGCATGGAGCTAGACTTTCACAGTAAAAGCATGGTGGTAGACTTTCAAAGTAAAAGCATGGAGCTAGACTTTCACAGTAAGAGCATGGAGCTAGACTTTCACAGTAAAAGCATGGTGGTAGACTTTCACAGTAAAAGCATGGAGCTAGACTTTCACAGTAAGAGCATGGAGCTAGACTTTCACAGTAAGAGCATGGAGCTAGACTTTCACAGTAAGAGCATGGAGCTAGACTTTCACAGTAAGAGCATGGAGGTAGACTTTCAA
>CM049389.1:22306384-22308381 GCA_026937815.1 Etheostoma perlongum | reverse complement strand
AACAATCTCGTTATCCGATTTTCTTTGATGCGTTTATAGATGGAAATCGGAAAATAAAATACGGTGTATCGTCTCATTTCTCAATTTTACAATGTTTTTTGTGACCGGAAGTCACTCCTGCGGCTTGACGGTCAGCAGAGGCGCCCATGCCGTTTGCAGTGTTACCAAGTCCGCTTATTAAAATCAACTATGGGCTTGTTTTATGTAAAGTTGCTTACACATATTGGTAGTCGCGGGTCGCGTTGTTTTGGGCTTGTTACTAAAGTGTAGTTGCTTATTTGGGCTTGTTCCCAGCTCCATAATAAGTTGTCAAGCAGATATTTTCTATGTTATTTAAACGTAGGAGTTTGCTCCCTCGGTCCCGCCCCTTTCCCCATACACACTAGAGACAGCAGAGTTTTTTTCCGCCCACTTCTTGCTTCTTATTGGCTCTGACCCAAATGAAAACAAGTACTAGCCAATCAGAGGCCGAGCAGGGCAAACTGTGTTTTCTGGTTAGGAAAATACGCGAGTAGCGACTGATGGTGACTGGACTGTAGGAGAGTTTTTGGAGGAATAAATGTGGGCGAAAATATGGGAAGAAATATAACAAAGACTGGGAAAAAGAGAAAGGATTAAAATAATGGATTCAACCCGTCGTGGGGAACAACTCAAAATCACTGTGAAAAAGTGTATATTTCCTATCCCATCAGTTTTCTAATGTTAAATAATGTTAAAAGGTGGTTTACTTCCCTCCTGTGGTCATTGTCCCGAAGCTCAGGGGGAGAAAATAAATAAACTACGGTGTGTACAGTTTACCAATCTGTCCACATGGATGTAAATGGACAATCCGTCCCAACAGATTGTAAAACCGTGCACACAGACTCCAAACTGTGAACCCAACGCAGCTGCTATATCCCCACAAGACATCCCATTCTTTCAGTTTTCAAATATAAAACTAGCATATTCGTCTAAAAACATTTTTACGCTCGTCTCATTGATGTTCAAATGACTACCGGGTATGCTGCGTACAACATAAAGAGACAACCAAAAACGGGGACTGTCCCCTAAATCCGAGGACGTCTGGTCACCCTAGACCCGGCCTAGACCAGACATCCTCTGTGTATCTATCATTTGTAAATGATAGGTATTTGCAAAATATCTACATCACATATATGATGTAGGCTATAATAGGTATAAATACCCCTACATCACATATATGATGTAGGCTATAATAGGTATAAATACCCCTACATCACATATATGATGTAGGCTATAATAGGTATAAATACCCCTACATCACATGATGTAGGCTATAATAGGTATTTTGCACACACATTATAAATATGATAGGGAAGAAGAAACAGATAGTGACCGTAAAGTCAGATATTTAAGTACAAGAAACAATATGATTATAATATTAGAGTCTACTTGAAGCTTTTTATATTTGTCTCTCTCTCTCTGTCACACACGCAAGCACACACACACACACACACACACACACACACACACACACACACACACACACACACACACAGTACTACCACCTTGTTTTGCATCACCTCCCAGACCTTGACATTTAGCAGACCCACTCCCAACACACACAGACACACACACACACACTAGGCTTGCACAACATTGACAAAATGTGATATTGCAACATCAATATGAATTCCGATATTTTTAAACATATGTAAAATTACAAAATAGATTCATAACAAATTAAACAAGTTTTCTTACAACAAAAGAACATTGCTATTGAAAAGGCTATATAATTATATATCTCTATCTAACTATCTATCTATCTTATAAGAGTAACCTGCAACAAACAAACAAATCCCAACTAAACCAGAGACAATCCCAATGTAATAACAACACAAGCATACATTAGTGCTGCTTTTGGAACTTAACTTATGTAGCAATTTTCAAAACACAGATAGGCCTCCAAAATGCTTCACAGAATCCAGAGTGAAAGAGATAAGATAAAAAAAAATCCGCCGCTCTGAGCAGGAATATGC
>CM049389.1:22283884-22301384 GCA_026937815.1 Etheostoma perlongum | reverse complement strand
GGCAGTGTGGGAACTGGCGGAGGAGCCTATGCCCACTGCTGGGTCCTCCAGCTCACCATCGGCCCACCTTTTTTGCTTCGCTCGTGGGGGTTGTAGATAGCGCCCAAGAACGACCCCCCACCTGTCCGGTGACGGTGAATCACCATGACGTAGAAGCGCTGCTGGATTCCGGTAGCCGGGTCACCCTGGTGCACAAAGACCTGGTGGATCCATTGTGTCTGACTTCAGAGAAAGTCCTCCCAGTTTCCTGTGTCCATGGAGACACCAGAGACTACCCCACCACTGAACTTGCAATGACCACCACGAGGGGAACCATTATCACGACAGCGGGTGTGGTTGATTCCCTACCCGTTCGGTCCTAATTGGACGAGACTGCCCAGCCTTTTACCCACTGTGGAGGGAGACTCAGGAGAGGCCGACCCGGGCACCCGGAAGCGCGGAGAGGTAGGACAGGCCCGGGGAGTACGCAAAACCAACCCTCAGAACCACTCACTACGGCCTGTGTTCTTGCAGGGATGGCAGGTGCCCAGGCGGATTCAGCATCCGGTCCGGACACGGAGGAAGAGAACATGGTCCTAGGAAGTGCGCCGTCTCCAGCGAGGAAGACGCGTCCAGGACACCAGAGGCTTCCCCCTCTCACAGGCCAGTATGGTGCCGCCCAGTTGCAAGATCCTACTCTTGCAAATGCTTTGAGGAATGTGCAGGTGATAGAGGGAGTGGTGTTAGGGGATAGGACTAGCCCTACCTACCCCCATTTTGCAGTAAACAGGGGTTTAGTGTATCAGGTGGTACAGAAAAATGATGAGGTGCTCGAACAGCTCCTCGTACCACAGCCCCACCGGACCACCGTACTCAACCTAGCACACACCCACCCGCTTTGGGGCCCACCTAGGGGTGGAGAAGACAAAAGAAAGAATCTTGCGACGCTTCTTTTGGCCAGGGGTGCACAAAGAGATAGAGAACTACTGTCGTAGTTGCCCTGAGTGTCAGCGAGTGGCGCCAAAACCCACATATAGAAGCCCACTCATTCCCTTGCCCATTATCGAGACCCCGTTCGAGAGGATCGGGCTGGACATCGTTGGGCCCTTTGAAGAGTGCCAGGGGACATCAGTACATTCTGGTCATCCTGGACTATGCAACCCGATATCCTGAGGCCATCCCACTGAGGAAGGCTACGTCCAAACAGATCGCCAAGGAGTTGTTCCTTCTGTCATCTAGTCTGGGGCTCCCGAAGGAGATATTGACAGACCAAGGAACTCCATTCATGTCCAAGGTTATGAAAGAACTCTGTGCTCTGCTGAAAATCAAACAGCTGAGAACGTCGGTCTACCACCCCCAGACAGGCGGGCTAGTAGGCGTTTTAACAAAACCCTGAAATCCATGCTGCGGAAGGCGATTGGGGAAGATGGGCGCAACTGGGATCAGCTGCTACCGTACCTGCTGTTTGCGGTGAGAGAGGTACCTCAGGCGTCTACTGGTTTTTCACCCTTTGAGCTCTTGCTGTCTTACAGACCCCGAGGACTGCTGGACATCGCCAAGGAGGCCTGGGAGGAACAACTTTGTGCCGACAGCGGACCCTGATCGAGCATGTCGGGGCTATGAGAGAGAGAATGAAGGCTGTCTATCCCATGATAGCTTTGGGGAACACATGGAGACTGCTCAACGGCAACAGCAAGCCTCCTACAACAGATCTGCTCAACCCAGAGAGTTTAAACCCGGGGACCGTGTGCTGGTCCTAGTGCCAACCGTAGAGTGCAAATTCCTGGCCACCTGGCAGGGGCCATATGAGATCATTGAAGCGGGTGGGAGAAGTGAACTACAAGGTGAGACAACCTGATAAAAGAAAGCCTGAACAGATGTATCATGTCAACCTTTTAAAAAGTGGCACGCCAGGGAGGCGTAGTTCAGTTGTCTACCCCCACAGAGACCAAGGAACCAGGGGAGAGGAGGTTCAGGTGGGTCCAAGCCTGTCCCCGCATCAACGGCAGATGACCCTGGAGTTGGTGGATCGCAACCGAGATGTCTTCTCCTCCCTGCCTGGCCACACGGAGGTGGTCCAACATGAGATCCGAACCATGCCGGGAAAAACTTTGGTGAACCAGCGCCCTTACTTTGCGTGCCGGAGGCTCGCAGAGAGCTGATTCAGGAGGAGGTAAGGAAGATGCTGGAGCTGGGGGTGATCGAAGAGTCCCAAAGTGCCTGGGCAAGTCCCATCGTACTGGTTCCCAAACCAGGCGCTTTGCCACGGTTTTGCAATGACTATCGGAAATTAAATGAAGTGTCTGAGTTTGATGCATATCCCATGCCTCGGGTGGATGACTTGATAGACTCCTGGGGCATGCTCGCTCCCTAACCACCCTTGATCTCACCAAAGGCTACTGGCAGGTACCCCTGGCCCCGGCGTCAAAGGAGAAGAGCGGCTTTTGCCACGCCAGGGGCTCTACCAGTACACCCGGCTCCCGTTTGGTCTCCACGGGGCGCCTGCCACGTTCCAGCGTTTGATGGATCGCGTCCTCGCACCCACAAAAGGTATGCGCAGCATATTTGGACGATGTGGTCATACAAAGTCCCGATTGGGCCAGCCACCTACCACGAGTTTAGGCTGTGATTGATTCACTCAGGGAAGCGGGGCTCACGGCAAACCCACAGAAGTGCAGGTTGGCCTTCAGCGAGAGCGAACTACCTGGGGTACACCATTGGGCGGGGGGTTGGTCAAGCCTCAGGAGGCTAAGTTGAGGGCCATCCAGGACTGGCCACGGCCCGTCACGAAAAAAACAGGTGAGGTCATTTTTGGGCCTAGCCGGCTACTACAGACGGTTTTATTGCAGTTTTGCTACCATTGCTGCACCCCTAACAGAGCTGACGACCAACCGCCACTCACGGATGGTGAGGTGGAATCCCAGGCGGAGGCGGCCTTCGTCAACCTGAAGCGAGTCCTGTGTTCCAGTCCGATCCTGGTGGCGCCGGACTTCAAGAAGGACTTCATTGTCCAGGCGGATGCTTCGGAGGTGGGTCTGGGTGCTGTACTCGCCCAGGCACATGACGGCGAGGAACATCCCGTGCTATACCTCAGCAGGAAGCTGCTTCCAAGGGAGAGGAACTATTCCACGGTGGAGAAGGAGTGCCTCGCTGTGACCTGGGCCCTGGAATCCTTGCGGTTCTACCTCCTGGGGACGAAGGTTTACGGTGGTGTCGACCATGCCCCTCTACAATGGATGGCTAAGAACCGGGAGTCTAACAGTAGGGTTACCAGATGGTTCTTGAGCTTGCAAACATTTAACTTCTCTGTTGTGCACAGGGCTGGCAAGCGCCACGGCAATGCGGATGCCCTTTCCCGGCGCGACGCCTTCTTCGCCTCCTTTGCCCGGCAGGGGCGTCGGTCTCGGGGGGGGATATGTGATGTCACGAGAGGCTGCGTTCTGGAGGGACGCTACATTCCCCTAAGATGGCTGCAAACACAGACAGTTTTGGCTCCATCTGCTGGTGGAGGTGGTAACTCCACCCCTCGAGCACACGACATCCCAACACACCTGAGACTGATCAGGGCTTAATGAGCTGAAGGGCTTTGTAAGGCCCAGAGACACAGTTGGCTGAGAGGAGAGTTGGAGGCCGATGGCTGTGCTTTTTCGCTGTGTTGTGCACTGAGAGAAGCTAGAGGTCGAAGTGGCATTTTCCTGGTGAAGGACTGAAGATTGGAATACTTACCTGAAGATTGGAATACTTACCTGCAGATTGGAATACTTACCTGCAGATTGGAAATACTTACCTGCAGATTGGAATACTTACCTGAAGGTTGGAATACTTACCTAAAGACTTGTTTTCAAGGAAGAAATGTACCCGAGGGGATCGGGTCTATGATTTAACGTTTGAAAAGACATTGTTTAAGTTTTGGACTGGTACATAACGTAGCCATATCCTTAGTTTCCCTTTTTGGCTTTGGCGTTTCTTGTTTTGTTTTGTTATTCCCCAAAAACTTTATTAAAAACCCTTTGAAATAGTTACGTTTGTGTCCTTGCACTGTTGAACAGTCCCGCCGAGAGCCGTGCAGCCTCTCATGGTATCACAGTGTGTACGTGTGTGTGTGTGTCTCTGTGTGTGTGTGTGTGTGTGTGTGTGTGTGTGTGTGTGTGTGTGTGTGTGTGTCTCTGTGTGTGTGTGGGTCCAGATCCCATGGTCTACACCAAAGAGGACCTGGTCCTGGGAGAGAAGAACGACCTCATCTGCTACGTGACTGGTTTCTATCCGGCTCCGGTGGTCTTCTCCTGGACCCGGAATGGGGACAACGTTACCGCGGCAACCAGCACCAACGTCCCCTACCCCAACAAAGACGGCTCCTTCAACCAGTTCTCGAGACTGGAGTTCACCCCCAGCCGGGAGACCTCTACAGCTGTAGAGTCCACCATGTGGCCCTGGACCGGTCCCTGACCAGGATCTGGGGTCAGAAACTTTATTTACACTCTCACTGCAGACAATCAGCTAATTAACCAATCACTGACCAGGATCTGGGTCAGAACCTTTATTTACACTCTCACTGCAGACAATCAGCTCATTAACCAATCACTGACCAGGATCTGGGGACAGATGTGCATCTTAATGTCTCTGTCTCCAGATGTGGATCTTAATGTCTCTGTCTCCAGATGTGGATCTTAATGTCTCTGTCTCCAGATGTGCATCTTAATGTCTCTGTCTCCAGATGTGGATCTTAATGTCTCTGTCTCCAGATGTGTATCTTAATCTCTGTGTCTCTGTCTCCTGATGTGGATCTTAATGTCTCTGTCTCCTGATGTGGATCTTAAAGTCTCTGTCTCCAGATGTGGATCTTAATGTCTCTGTCTCCTGATGAGGATCTTAATGTCTCTGTGTCTCTGTCTCCAGATGTGGATCTTAATGTCTCTGTCTCCAGATGTGGATCTTAATGTCTCTGTCTCCTGATGTGGATCTTAATGTTTCTGTGTCTCTGTCTCCAGATGTGGATCTTAATGTCTCTGTCTCCTGATGTGGATCTTAAAGTCTCTGTCTCCAGATGTGGATCTTAATGTCTCTGTCTCCTGATGAGGATCTTAATGTCTCTGTGTCTCTGTCTCCAGATGTGGATCTTAATGTCTCTGTCTCCAGATGTGGATCTTAATGTCTCTGTCTCCTGATGTGGATCTTAATGTCTCTGTTGTCTCTGTCTCCAGATAGGACCATCTTAATGTCTCTGTCTCCAGATGTGGATCTTAATGTCTCTGTCTCCAGATGTGTATCTTAATCTCTGTGTCTCTGTCTCCAGATGTGGATCTTAATGTCTCTGTCTCCTGATGTGGATCTTAATGTCAGCCTCTACACAGCAGGTAGGACCAGTACTCACTGTCTACTGTTAGTACTTCATCAGCCTCTACACAGCAGGTAGGACCAGTACTCACTGTATACTGTTAGTACTTCATCAGCCTCTACACAGCAGGTAGGACCAGTACTCACTGTCTACTGTTAGTACTTCATCAGCCTCTACACAGCAGGTAGGACCAGTACTCTGATGAGACTTTATACTGTAATCTGATTGTTTTTCTTTCAGATGGATTTATGCATTATGTTCTGGACCGGTGTGTGTTTAACTCGTCTGATCTGAACGGCATCGAGTACATCTACTCAATGTATTACGACAAGGTAGAGCTACGCCAGGTTCAGCAGCAGTTTGGGGAAGTTTGTCGGATACACGGAGTTCGGAGTGAAGAACGCTGAGCGCCTCAACAAAGATCCTTCAGAACTGGCTGTGAGGAGAGCTCAGAAGGAGACGTACTGCAAAAACAACATTGATATTGACTACCAGGGTTTTCTGTCTAAATCAGGTGAGTTATTCTGTTACATCATGACATCATCATCTGATTTATTAACTCACTCAATCATCATCAACTCATAGATCATAATAATAATAATAATAACAATAATAATGATATTAATAATAATAATAAGTTATTCTGAACCAGTTTCACCTGCTGGTTGGACCCCGGTACTGCAGCTGCTCATAATACATATTAATATTAATATTATAATAATAATACATATTAATATTATATTATATTATAATGCACATTAATATGATAATATAATAATAATAATACATATTAATATAACAATTTTCTAGTTATTATTCATTATGAACTCTACTGAGAACAGAGATATTATAAACATATAATAATATAATATATTTATATATATATTTATATATAATAATATATATTTTAATGTCTGGTGTCATTTCTGCTGTTAACGGCCGTGTTTATAAGGGTGGATTCTCCCAGAATGCTCCTGTGAAATCTGTCACCAACCATCAGAGCCAGTGGGCGGGACCTAACTGAACGCACCAATCACATGTTTGTGTGTGTTTCAGCCAAGCCGTACGTCCGAGTCCACTCGGCCACGCCCCCTGGTGGGAAACACTCGGCCATGTTGGTCTGCAGCGTCTACGACTTCTACCCCAAGCAGATCCGGGTCACCTGGACCAGGGACGGACAGGAAGTCACCTCTGATGTCACTTCCACTGATGAGCTGGCAGACGGGGATTGGTTCTACCAGATCCACTCTCACCTGGAGTACACGCCCAGGTGAGCCACCTCCAGGTCCAGTAAGATCCAGTCAGCTCCAGGTCCAGTAAGGTCCAGGTTCAGTAAGGTCCAGGTACAGGTCCAGTAGGGTCCAGGTCCAGTAGGTTCCAGATCCAGTAGGTTCCTGGTCCAGTAAGATCCAGGTGAGCCACCTCCAGGTCCAGTAAGCTCCAGGCCCAGTAGGGTTCAGGTCCAGTAGGGTCCACCTCCAGGTTCAGTAAGGTCCAGGTCCAGTAGGGTCCACCTCCAGGTCCAGTAAGGTCCAGGTCCAGTAGGGTCCACCTCCAGGTCCAGTAAGGTCCAGGTCCAGTAAGGTCCAGTTTCAGTAGGTTCAGGTCCAGTAAGGTCCAGGTTCAGTAAGGTCCAGGTCCAATAAGGTCCAGGTCCAGAAAGGTACAGGTACAGGACCAGTAATGTGCAGGTCCAGTAAAGTCCCGGTCAAGTAAGGTCCAGGTACAGGTCCAGTAAGGTCCAGTTTCAGTAAGGTTCAGGTTTAATAAGGTCCAGTACGGTACTGGTACGGGTCCAGTAAGGTCCAGGTACAGGTCCAAGTGCAGTAAGGTTCAGGTTTTCTCTCAGTGAGAGACAGAATCTCTAAAGTGCTGGTTCTGGTCCAGGTTCTGGTCCAGGTCCAGGTTTCTCTGATGTGCTGGTTTGTGTCAGCAGGTCTGGAGAGAAGATCTCCTGTATGGTGGAACACGCCAGCCTGAGAGAACCCCTGATGACTCCCTGGGGTAAGTACCTGTCTGTCTCTCTACCTGTCTGTCTCTCTACCT
Organism: Etheostoma perlongum; assembly: GCA_026937815.1. Classification (NCBI taxonomy): domain Eukaryota; kingdom Metazoa; phylum Chordata; class Actinopteri; order Perciformes; family Percidae; genus Etheostoma; species Etheostoma perlongum. The sequence goes on along the minus strand of CM049389.1, from coordinate 22,294,024 downwards.
GTCTTACTCTCTACCTGTCTGACTCTCTACCTGTCTTACTCTCTACCTGTCTGTCTCTCTACCTGTCTCTCTACCTGTCTTACTCTCTACCTGTGTGTCTCTCAACCTGTCTCTCTACCTGACTGACTCTACCTGTCGGACTCTCTAACTGTCTGTCTCTCTCTACCTGTCGGGTTCTCTACCTGTCTGTCTCTCTCTACCTGTTGGGCTCTCTACCTGTCTGACTCTCTACCTGTCTGGCTCTCTCTACCTGTCTCTTTCATCGTCTCTCTCTACCTGTCTTACTCTCTACCTGTCTCTTTCATCGTCTCTCTCTACCTGTCTGTCTCTCCCTGAATGTCTCTATAACTCTCTCTAGTTGTCTGACTTTTTCTCTTCCTGTCTCTCTCTCTACCTGACTCTCTCTCTACATGTCTGTCTCTCTACCTGTCTCTCTCTACCTTGTCTCTCTTTCTATCTCTCTATCTGTCTATCTTTCTAACTGACAGTCTCTAGCCATCTGTCTCTTACTCAATCCAGTCTGTCTTTAATGCTATCTTTCTCCTGTCTGTCTACCTGTCTCTCTCCCTCCCTGTCTAACTTTCACTCTACCTGTATCTTTCCATCTCTCATCCTGTCTCTGTCTCTACCTGTCTATCTCTCTACCTGTCTCTCTACCTGACTGACTCTCTACCTATCTGACTCTCTCTACCTGTCGGGCTCTCTACCTGTCTGTCTCTCTCTACCTGTCTGACTCTCTCTCTAACTGTCTGTCTGACTCTCTCTTCCTGTCTCTTTCTACCTGCCTGTCCCTCTCCTTGTCTGATTCTCTCTCTCTGTACCGGTCTCTCTACCTGTCTGTCCCTCTCCAACTCTGTCTACCTGTCTGTCTATCTCTCTACATGTCTCTCATATCTATCTGACTCTCTACCTGCTCACCCTATCTGACTCTCTCTCTACCTGTCTATCGCTCTCTCCCAATACCTGTCTGTCTCTATCTCTTTCTACCTGTCTGACTTTCTCTCTGAATGTCTGTATCTCTCTCCCCTGTCTGTCGGTCTCCTCACCTGTCTTTCTCTCTCCCTGTCTGTCCTCAGACCCGTCCATGCCTGAGTCTGACAGGAACAAGATTGCCATCGGAGCCTCAGGACTGAGTCTGGGTCTGGTCTTATCTCTGGCTGGATTCATCTACTACAAGAGCAAGACCCGAGGTCAGACCAGTGCTCCATGTAGATCGGTTCAGACCTCTTTACAGGATATTAGACCGGTTTCACAATAGTTCCCGTGACAGAGGAGTTCCAGACCAGGTCCAGATAGTTCCAGTCTCACATGAGTTACAGACCAGGTCCAGATAGTTCCAGTCTCACAGGAGTTACAGACCAGGTCCAGATAGTTCCAGTCTCAGAGGAGTTCCAGACCAGGTCCAGATAGTTCCAGTCTCAGAGGAGTTCCAGACCAGGTCAAGATGGTCTCAATGCTGTTTATCTTTACAACTCCTTCTGAAACTGTCTCTAAGAGTTCTGTAAAATAACCCTTTTGTTTTTTTTAGTTTAAGACCGGTTCAGTTCTAAGGACTAATGTGAGGATGTGTTGTCTCTTCTTTTAATCCAGGACGGATTCTGGTTCCCAGTAGCTGATTCTGGACCTGGTTCTGGTCCTGCAGCTGTTTGTCAGATGGAATAAAAAGCAGCTGCTGCTTCAACCTGCTTCGTGTGTTTCCAGCTCTGCAGACTGTCGGTGCTGGACCGACTCAAATCCTGATTCTCTCATGATCTGGACTCTGTACTCAGCTGGTCTGAACCTGACCCAGGACTGTAGTGTTACTCTGACAGTCCTGGACCAGGTCTGAACTGGACCCAGGACTGTGGTGTTACTCTGACGGTCCTGGACCAGGTCTGAACCTGACCCAGGACTGTGGTGTTACTCTGACCGTCCTGGACCAGGTCTGAACCTGACCCAGGACTGTGGTGTTACTCTGACAGTCCTGGACCAGGTTTAGTCTGGCCTCTGGTGTATCCCAGCTGGATCTGAACTATGATTCTTTACTGTGTGAAATCAATATTTTACAGCTGCTTATATAATAACTCTGGTCTCAACATATAATCCAGGGATCTGAGGACGGGGGCTGCAGGTTGATTGTTAGATTTCTATAAGATTTAAATTAGATTTCTATAAGATTTCTGTATTTTACTGGTGTGGAACATGTTCTGAGCCTAATAAACTGATCAGAAACCTCTCGGTGGATTTATCGACCAGATAAGAAACTATCTAATAATAAAGTTTTTCATCTATAAAAATGTCTCATAACAACGTCTTCACCAACAGATTAACTGAGTCCATCAGGGACCTCCGATGAGTTCAGTCCTTCAGTCGGTGTCATGCTGAGTGATGGTTATAAGAAACTTATCAGGACATTTAAAATGGTGTTTTGACATAAAAAACTAATATTCTTATAATACTAAAATATTTCTTCATTGATATAAATATGTCATAGTTCATTAATGTCATTCCATCATATAACCTACTGTAGTGTTCAAGACCCCCCATCATATAACCTACTGTAGTGTTCAAGACCCCCCCATCATATAACCTACTGTAGTGTTCAAGACCCCCAGACCCCCATCATATAACCTACTGTAGTGTTCTCCCCCCCCATCATATAACCTACTGTAGTGTTCAAGACCCCCCATCATATAACCTACTGTAGTGTTAAAGACCCCCCATCATATAACCTACTGTAGTGTTCAAGCCCCCCCATCATATAACCTACTGTAGTGTTAAAGACCCCCCATCATATAACCTACTGTAGTGTTCAAGACCCCCATCATATAACCTACTGTAGTGTTCAAGACCCCCATCATATAACCTACTCTAGTGGACCCCCCTCTCATCTAACCTCTGTAGTGTTAAAGGCCCCCATCATAAACCTACTGAGTGTTAAAGACCCCCATCATATAACCTCGTGTTCTGACCCCCATCATATAACCTACTGTAGTGTTCAGATCATGAGAGAGTTCAGACTTGAGTTCCCCTGTCTGGTCTCTGGTGAACAGCAGATTCTCTGATAGAGGATCAGAACCGTTCTCTGCTGCAGGTTTTAACGTCTGGATTCAGATCATGAAACATCTCCAGAGTTCAGTTTGTACTTTCAGACCTGAGCTCTGTTCCAGTTTAAGACCAGTTTCAGATCAGTTCCAGTAATGGACTTGGGTTTCAGGACATTTAGTACTGACATTAAAACCAGGTCTAATAAACCAGATCTGGTCCCGTTCAGAGACCAGTAGCTGACATCAACAGGTCTAATAAACCAGATCTGGTCCCGTTCAGAGACCGGTAGCTGACATCAACAGGTCTAATAAACCAGATCTGGTCCCGTTCAGAGACCAGTAGCTGACATCAACCGTGGGATTTAAAGCCAATGCTGCCACCTCCAGGCTGAACTCTGGACCTTGTTGTGGAGGTTTCTGTACAGCGAGGGAGGAGTCTGGTTGAAGAAGAGACCTTGTTGAAACAAAATGAAGACCGGCTGCTAACTGAGTTAAAGGTCTCGGTATTCGGTGGAAGTTTAACAGTTTTCTGCAGAGAACAAGATGAGGAGAACATCTCTCACAATGACCAGAGTTACAGAGAGACCACAGTTCCCCATACAATCAGTACTCCTCCTTATATACAATCAGTAATACTCCTCCTTATATACAATCAGTAATACTCCTCCTTATATACAATCAGTAATACTCCTCCTTATATACAATCAGTAATACTCCTCCTTATATACAATCAGTAATACTTCTCCTTATATACAATCAGTAATACTCCTCCTTATATACAATCAGTAATACTCCTTATATACAATCAGTAATACTCCTCCTTATATACAATCAGTAATACTCCTCCTTTTATACAATCAGTAATACTCCTCCTTATATACAATCAGTAATACTCCTTATATACAATCAGTAATATCCTCCTTATATACAATCAGTAATACTCCTCTTTATATACAATCAGTAATACTCCTCCTTATATACAATCAGTAATACTCCTCCTTATATACAATCAGTAATACTCCTCCTTATATACAATCAGTAATACTCCTCCTTATATACAATCAGCAATACTCCTCCTTATATACAATCAGTAATACTCCTCCTTTTATACAATCAGTAATACTCCTCCTTATATACAATCAATACTCCTCCTTATATACAATCAGCAATACTCCTCCTTATATACAATCAGTAATACTCCTCCTTATATACAATCAGTAATACTCCTCCTTTTATACAATCAGTAATACTCCTCTTATATACAATTAATATACAATCACACTTTTGACATGGGACTTACAATCAGGGCCAGGGATACTCCTCCTTATATACAATCAGTAATACTCCTCCTTATATACAATCAGTAATACTCCTACCATATACAATCATAATACTCCTCCTTATATACAATCAGTAATACTCCTCCTTATATACAATCAGTAATACTCCTTATATACAATCAGTAATACTCTCCTCCTTATATATACAATCAGTAATACTCCTCCTTATAAACAATCAGCAATACTCCTCCTTATATACAATCAGTAATACTCTCCTTATATACAATCAGCAATACTCCTCCTTATATACAATCAGTAATACTCCTCCTTATATACAATCAGTAATACTCCTCCTTTTATACAATCAGTAATACTCCTCCTTATATACAATCAGTAATACTCCTCCTTATATACAATCAGTAATACTCCTCCTTATATACAATCAGTAATACTCCTCCTCATATACAATCAGTAATACTCCTCCTTATATACAATCAGTAATACTCCTCCTTATATACAATCAGTAATACTCCTCCTTATATACAATCAGTAATACTCCTCCTTATATACAATCAGTAATACTCCTCCTTATATACAATCAGTAATACTCCTCATATACAATCAGCAATACTCCTCCTTATATACAATCAGTAATACTCCTCCTTATATACAATCAGTAATACTCCTCATATACAATCAGTAATACTCCTCCTTATATACAATCAGTAATACTCCTCCTCATATACAATCAGTAATTACTCATAATCAGTTATACTCCTCCTTATATACAATCAGTAATACTCCTCCTCATATACAATCAGTAATACTCCTCCTATATACAATCAATCATACATACTCCAACTTATATACAATCAGTAATACTCCTCCTCATATACAATCAGTAATACCTCCCATATACAATCAGTAATACAATCATATATAATCAGTAATTCCTTTATATACAATTTAATACTTTATATATACAATCAGTAATACTCCTCATATACAATCAGTAATACTCCTCCTTATATACAATCAGTAATACTCCTCCTTATATACAATCAGTAATACTCCTCCTTATATACAATCAGTAATACTCCTCCTCATATACAATCAGTAATACTCTTATATGCAATCATTAATAATATACTCCTTATATACAATCAGTAATACTCCTCCTCATATACAATCAGTAATACTCCTCCTCATATACAATCAGTAATACTCCTCCTCATATACAATCAGTAATACTCCTCCTTATATACAATCAGTAATACTATATATAATACTCCTTAAATCCATCTCTGGAAAACATTGTAATCTTAAACTAAATATCTCTTCTTCCTGTTCTTCTGTTCATTCGCCCTTCAGGGAAATATGCAAGGTCATAATATTTTAATATTTTAGCTGTCTCCAACCCTGGAGGACTCGCTCTAGGAGACATTTTAGGAGACACATATTTCAGAGACATATTTGAAGGATTCACTTATAATGAAAAATCACTTAATAAATGATCATTGTCTATGTAATTTTCCCATTACAACCTTAATCTACAGGTATATACTGTATATATGTACACACACACATATATATATATATATATATATATATATATATATATACAGTATAATGTCAGAACTAAGACAATATATCAACTATTATTGGATGTATCAACTATAACATATCAACTATTATTGGATGTATCAACAACAATATATCAACTATTATTGGATGTATCAACAATATATCAACTATTATTGGATGTATCAACTATAACATATCAACTATTATTGGATGTATCAACAACATATCAACTATTATTGGATGTATCAACTATAACATATCAACTATTATTGGATGTATCAACAATATATCAACTATTATTGGATGTATCAACAATATATCAACTATTATTGGATGTATCAACAACATATCAACTATATATCAACTATTATTGGATGTATCAACAACATATCAACTATTATTGGATGTATCAACAAAATATCAACTATTATTGGATGTATCAACAATATATCAACTATTATTGGATGATATCAACAAAATATCAACTATTATTGGATGTATCAACAATATATCAACTATTATTGGATGTATCAACAATATATCAACTATTATTGGATGTATCAACAATATATCAACTATTATTGGATGTATCAACAATATATCAACTATTATTGGATGTATCAACAATATATCAACTATTATTGGATGTATCAACAATATATCAACTATTATTGGATGTATTGTACGTGGAGGTCATTATTCATGTTCCCCTGACCATGAATTGTAATAACGTTGATCTTCTGACTTTAATCAGCTGTGTCCAGTACTCCCCTTTATTATGAGACAGCTTCTAAACAACTGTATCAAACAGCAGTAGTGGGAAGTAACGCAGTACTTTTACTAAGTACTGTACTCCAGTACAGTTTTCATGTTTTTGTAGGTTAGCTGTAACCTAATACTCCTTGATACTTTACTACATTTATCTGACAGATAAGAAACATGAAATCAGAGTAAAAAACAGACCCTAGGCGACCCGAACCACCTGCCGCCGGTCTGTCGCCTAGGAAACCGTGCTGCAGCCGGTCTGTAGCCTAGGAAACCGTGCTGCAGCCGGTCTGTCGCCTAGGAAACCGTGCTGCAGCCGGTCTGTCGCCTAGGAAACCGTGCTGCAGCCGGTCTGTAGCCTAGGAAACCGTGCTGCAGCCGGTCTGTAGCCTAGGAAACCGTGCTGCAGCCGGTCTGTCGCCTAGGAAACCGTGCTGCAGCCGGTCTGTAGCCTAGGAAACCGTGCTGCAGCCCAGCCTAGGAAACCGTGCTGCAGCCGGTCTGTAGCCTAGGAAACCGTGCTGCAGCCGGTCTGTAGCCTAGGAAACCGTGCTGCAGCCGGTCTGTAGCCTAGGAAACCGTGCTGTGTTACCTTTAGCTACCAATAGTGGACATTTCTAAATGAACTCAGCACTGACTCACATTTTTACAATAAATAAAAACTGCCAAGAGACCAAAATAAATACACAAACTACACAAAACATATCAAAGAGAACTCAGTTTAAATACATTTAAACTAACGAGACGATCTTCATCTTAAATGCTGGTCCCCGGGGGGTCTGTTGGGTCTGAGACCAATCAGCAGCGCTGTGTTCAAGTGTACTCAGGAAATATCAGTTTCATTAGAAAAACTGCAGAATGGACAGACAGCTGAGGTAAAAGAGACCACCAACAACAGGGAACTCCTCCAGGTGTTTCCTGGTTTCATCTCTGTTCCTATCCAGACCCAGAGGTGGACTCCAGGCTGGGACCACGGGACTCTTTATCACAGCAGCACATGGTTCAGGGTTTTAACTTTAACTTGAATCACTGACTCACCGTCCCTAACAAAGCCTTAGCAGCTTGGACGCTGAAGCTAGCATTAGCTGATGAAATCAAAGCTGCCCTTACATTATTATCCACTTACCTGATCAACGCCGTGCTCCCAGCCTGTCCTCTTGTCCCAGAAACGAGACGTTTGCTGGTGGTCCTCTCGGTACCCAAACGCGTCCCTTGAAGCTGGTTGAAGTTAGCTTATGGACGTGAAGCGGCCCTTAGCTTGGTCTCCTCACCTTACCATCTCAGCCTGGAGAATAATGCTCGCAGCACGTGGACACGCTTGTCTGCTAACACATGGGACCGGGTCCGGGTCTTCTTTAGAGAAAAACCTAACGGTCCTGTCTCATTATACGGCTCAAAGACAGGAAAATACTACATTCATACTACAGAATTATGAATTATTAAATACTGAACTTTTAATGGTCTACATAAATCTGACAGCTTTCAGCTTCAGTTCCTCTACAGCAGCGAGTCCTAAACTCTAGTCTAGTCTAGTCTCAAGGTCGTGTCTAGTCTCAAGGTCGTGTCTGCTCAAGGTCGTGTCTAGTCTCAAGGTTGTGTCTAGTCTCAAGGTTGTGTCTAGTCTCAAGGTCGTGTCTGGTCTCAGCCCTTCTATATTCTCTCAAACATAAGGAATAAAAACTACAACTGTAATCTAAATCTTAATGTAAGGTATCCAGAGGACACGCTCTGTCCCATCCAGGGAAATCAGAAATGTTGAGGATTAGGACCATGCGGGACCTGGTACCTCCCCTTCCCCCTGAATAAGCCTGATTCTCTCTATTTAATTATAACACCCCCACCCCTCACTCGGCCGGTCTGTCCCCTTACTAATTGATGTTTGGCCAAGAGCCCCAGCTGCCAGTGGACTTCCTCCTGGGGCAGGTCTAAGAACCTGATGGTGCAGGAGTTTGTCGGTGGATCCAGGACCACCAGAAGGTCCCCTCACCACTGAATTAGCACTACTACATCATCTCCCAGGACCAGTGAGGGAGAGCCAAGTGGAGGATCAAGATCAAGATCATCGCCTCTTTTAGGGAGCACTCAGGACCTCTTTGTGCATTGTGGTCCATGTGGTAGTGGTCCAGTGTGGTCCAGTCTGGTCCAGACACTTAGAATAATAAAACAATAATCTGATATATTTTACACTTCATATGAACACATGAATCAGACAGAAAGTTCAGCTTTTATAAGGAATTTATTTCAATATTTCAATATTTGAATTTAATTAATAACTAATTATTTCATTATACAACAAGTCGACCCATAAGCCTTCTGTGTGTGTGTGTGTGTGTGTGAGTGTGTGTGTTTAAGTGTGTGTGTGTGTGTGTGTGTGTGTGTGTGTGTGTGTGTGTGTGTTTAAGTGTGTGTGTGTGTGTGTGTGTGTGTGTGTGTGTGTGTGTGTGTGTGTGTGTGTAAAAGGCTAATAAATATATTCAGATATAAGTTAATAAAGTGTTTCTGTCAGTGCTCAGAAAGAAAAGACCTCAGGTAACCCCGGAGAGTGTATGTGTGTGTGTGTGTGTGTGTGTGTGGTGTGTGTGTGTGTGTGGGTGTGTGTGTGTGTGTGTGTGTGTGTCTGTGTCTCTGTTTGTGTGTGTGTGTGTGTGTGTGTGTGTGTGTGTGTGTGTGTGTGTGTGTGTGTGTGTGTGTGTGTGTGTGTGTGTGGGTGTGTAATGATGATTATGTCTATTATAGTAATTTTTTGATTTATTCACATGACCCTGATATTCAGTCTTAAAAACCCCAGCGTGGGAGCAGCAGTGGCCATTTTAGATCCTCCATCAGTCCCAGATGGATCTCCCAAAGCATTGTGGGTAAGGACCAGTGAGGACATGTCCCGCCCCCACCTGAACCGTTCCTGTTCAGGAGCAGAGAATCATGGGTACTGTACTTCCAGGATTGTAGCTAGAAGATCTTTAACTGGGACTTGTGGGTAATGTAGTCTTTCTGTGCTGTAGATATGCTGTTGGTGGTGTGATCCTTCTCTGGAGCTAGGAACTGTGGGTAATGTAGTCCACAGCCTTTTGCTTATAAAAATGAAATGTTCAGTGTCAGTTCCACCTGCAACCGATGGTTGTGGATGCTTAAGTCCAGATGAGGAGGGTTTGGGGTAGTGTGGTCCAAACAATGTGGCATTGTGGGCATTGTAGTCCATTACATGAGGGAATTGGGTGTTGCAGTCTGTGCATAATGGGATTGTTGGTGTTCTAGTCCAGACAGAAGGGAGTTTATGGTGTTGTAGTCCAGACAGAAGGGAGTTTAGGGTGTTGTAGTCCAGACAGAAGGGAGTTTAGGGCATTGTAGTCCAGACAGAAGGGAGTTTATGGTGTTGTAGTCCAGACAGAAGGGAGTTTAGGGTGTTGTAGTCCAGACAGAAGGGAGTTTAGGGACGTTGTAGTCCAGACAGAAGGGAGTTTAGGGCGTTGTAGTCCAGACAGAAGGGA
>CM049389.1:22236384-22278884 GCA_026937815.1 Etheostoma perlongum | reverse complement strand
CAATCACATCGTGTATAGAGTTGGTGGGCGGGGCTTAACATAATGAAGGCAGAGGTGAGATGGTTTGGCGTGAACTCCCTGCTACTTGAAAACAAGGAAGATGGCTGCTGCTGGAGAACGGAGGTCTGTCCAACCGACTCCGGGGGACTGGAGTTAATCTCTGAAGTCCTTCTTAAAGAAGGAAGATGGGGTCGGAGGTTAAAGTTGAACCAACCGGCGTTGGCCTATCCTATTGGGTGCAGAGGGAATCTGAAACACAGCCGTTTGTCCCGCTCCTCAGACTGAGCCCAGCCAATGGGGACCCTAACCCCACATCTGGATGATGGCTGGTCAGGGTGGCTGTTATGCTGCATGACACTTAATGGACATTTTTTAAATGACGCAAAATCGGTTCGGACCAAGATCGTTAAAAAAGTGATGTCAAGAGTCCCAAAAGGCCCGACCAAGCCAAGAAGAAGGACTTGGACGCCCCCTGCGTCTGACTGAGACGCCAAAGGAGACGGCGAAGGCACTTAACAAGACTCGGTTCCTGACTCGCTGGGAGTGAGGAACCGAGACAAAAGACGATCAGGGACAGGTGTTTCTGTTTGTGGTGATGGATGGGGTACAGGTGACGTAGGATGGGGGGATCAGCGCCTCCCTTAGTAGCTGGAGTCTCGATGTGTAGTTTTCTGTCTTTTTGGTGTAGTTTTCTGTCTTTTTGGTGTAGTTTTCTGTCTTTTTGGGTAGTTTTTGGTGTCTTTTTTTGGTGTTTTTCTGTTGTTTTGGTGTTTTTTCTTTTTTGTGTTTTTGGTGTCGTGTTCTGTCTTTTTGGTGTCGTTTTGGTGTTTTCTATCTTTTTGGGGTCTTTTTGGATCATTTTCCGTCTATTTGGGCTCGTTTTGACTTAGAAAACTTTAATGTCCCCGAGAGTTAATTAGTTGGACAGAGCCGGCGTATTGAACCTTAATCCTCAGACACGGATCCAGATATCTACAGCATCATTGATCTATACACACATAATAAATAGAATAGAGTACAACGAGTATAAATAAATAAATAGATAAAACTACATACACGTACCTGTATTCCTCCAGGCAAATGTGTATATATTAGATTTATTAAGCAGATATTATAATGTTAATTGCATTGACATGGTTATTTTAATCTTTTCCCAGGTGGTAATAGTCGTTCAAAATACTATTAATTTTTCATACTTATAAGCCTAGCTATTAGCTGTGTTATAGCTCATATTATCTTAAGTGTGTTCATCATGTTAAACTATGTTAGTGTTAAAGTGTACATCATTAATGTTACAGCAAAGTTAGCATTCCCACATGCTATAGTATATTATTCTGCAGTTTACCGATCCATTGCATTATTCTAATTAGCATTTCACTGTAATAACAATAAATTACAGTAATAATTTTTCTAATCCAAAATTTATATTGTATATTATAAACAACAGTGTACATCATGCATGCATCTCTTTTTTGTTTATTTAATTTAATTTTACTTTATTCTTGAAATAATGTGTTTATTATTAGACTGGGGTCACATATTCCTCTTCTGTCTTCAGATGCACTGCTGAGGTTTCTCAGTCAAACCCCTGCAAATCATCTCACCTCAGCAGCACAACCCAGCACTGAAGAAGCAGCATCAAGTGCCCCTCCTGTTGCCTCCACCTCAGCAGCACAACCCAGCACTGAAGAAGCAGCATCAAGTGCCCCTCCTGTTGCTCCAGTAGACCCGGTTGACTGGCCACATCCTTTAACTGATAAGGTACGAACAGAGTTGGTTCACAGAGGTCCATTTCAAGTAGAAAATAGCTTTACATTCCCTAAAACAAAAGACGGACGAAGGTGTCAGCATGACTATTTTAACAGACTCTTAATCAATGGAGAAAAAGTCAGAAGAAGCTGGCTTATGTGCTCTAAAAAAGACGATAGCTTGCACTGCTTCTGTTGCAAACTTTTCTCTAAAAGAGAGTACAAACTTAACAGGGAAGGACTAAAGGACTGGAAAAATGCAAGTCACTTGCTCAAGGTCCATGAGGATAGCCAGGAGCATAATGCTCACATGGCAACATGGAAGGACTTGGAGGTCCGGTTTGCAAAGGGGATTACGATAGATAAACAAGAGATGGCACTTGTTGAGGCTGAGAGAAAAAGGTGGCGTGATGTTCTACACCGATTGGTGGCAATAATTCAGTCCTTAGCTGAAAGAAACATGGCTTTTAGGGGTTCCACAGACACATTAATTAAACCAGACAATGGAAATTTTCTGAAAGAGGTGGAGCTCCTGGCCAGATTTGATCCAGTGATGAAGCAGCATGTCAGTAGGGTGGAAAGTGGAGCTGGCCGTCATGTACATTATCTTGAGAAAACAATTCAAAATGAACTGATTGACTCCATCAGTTCTAAAATAATACAACAGATTGTGACAGAGATCAAAATTTCCAAATATTTCTCCATCATTTTAGACTGCACACCTGATCTGAGTCATAAGGAACAGCTCTCTGTCATAGTCAGGATAGTGTCACAAGAAGACATTCCTCAGGTAAAAGAGCATTTCTTAGGCTTTCTGGTGGCAGAGCAGTCAACTGGAGAACATTTGTCATCTCTAATCCTAAAAAGGCTAGAGGAACTTAACATCCCATTTGAGGACTGCAGAGGCCAGTCCTATGACAACGGCACCAATATGAAAGGAAAAAATAAAGGTGTTCAGGCAAAGTTACTTCAGCTGAACTCAAGAGCGTTTTATGTCCCATGTGGTGCCCACACTTTAAATCTGGTAGTAGCTGATGCTGCAAAAAGCTCACCAGATGCCCTTAGCTACTTTGGGCATTTGACAAAATTATTTAAGCTCTTCTCAGCCTCCTCCCAAAGGTGGGATGTCCTCTTAAAATATGTGAAAATCACTCTAAAATCATGGACTGAGACCAGATGGGAAAGCAGGATAAAAAGCGTTGAGGCAGTAAGGTATCAGGCTGGGCAAATCCGAGAGGCTCTTCTGGAGGTGAGGGAAAAAACTACAGACCCTGTGGTGAGAGTTGAAGCCCAGTCTTTAGCTGAGGAGATTGGATCATTTCGCTTTTGCATTTGTACAGCCATATGGTATGACGTTCTCTGCAAAATCCAGTATGTCAGTAAACTGAAAGCAGTCACCCTCCATGCAGCTTGACGTAGCTGTCGACTTGCTGAGGAAAACAAGAGATTCCCTCACCAGTTACAGAAACACTGGATTTTCTGATGCACAGACAATAGCAAAGGAGATGTGTGAAGACATGAATGTGGAGGCTGAACTAAAAAAAAAAGCGATTGAGAACCACAAAAACTCACTTTGGCTATGAGTCTCCAGATGAGCCCTTTCAAGATGCACTACAAAAAATGGAAACCACATTTTTTAATGTAATCATGGATACTGCCATTTCTTCACTTGATGAAAGATTTCAGAATCTTGGAGACGTGAATAACATGTTTGGTGTGCTCCTCGATTTCCCCAACTTAGAAGAAAATGAGCTGCTACAAAAGTGTCAGACCCTAAGTACTGCTCTGACCCAGGACAGCCAGCAGGACATTGATGGCGCAGAACTTACAAGGGAAATGCAAAATTTCCCACCATTGCCATCAACAAATATGACAAACTTGGAACTTTTAGCCTTCCTGCATGAGAAGAAGCTAGCAGAAATTTACCCCAACATGTGGGTTGCTTTAAGAATCTCTGCCACTCTTCCTGTTACAGTTGCTGCTGCTGAAAGAAGCTTTTCCAAGCTTAAACTGATCAAAACTTACCTGAGATCTACTATGATGCAAGAACGTCTCAGTGGACTTTCCATCATAAGCATTAATCATGTGGTCTCAAATCAGTTGTCATATGATGATGTTGTAGATGGCTTTGCTTCAAGAAAATCCAGGAGAGTAAAGCTGTAGTCATGTGAGAGTAAGGATGTGAGAAAAGTGGTGGCATACAGTTTTTGAAGTAATTCAAGTTAAGGCAGACTAAAATGACCAGAAGAGCTATAAGATCTATAAGATCATAAGATCATATTTTCATGTTTACATAGTACTGTACATTCTGTAACTACACCTGTACATAGTACTGTTCATACTGTAACTACACCTGTACATACTGTAACTACACCTGTGCATAGTACTGTACATACTGTAACTACACCTGTGCATAGTACTGTACATACTGTAACTACACCTGTACGTAGTAATATTCTACTCTTCATACTACATACGCTACATAGCACATGTCTGAACATGTTGTCCTTCCATAGTTCATATTCCATGTAGTATTCTATCACCCTGCAGATATTAATACTTCCTATTACTGTGTTTATTGTCCTGTCTCTACTTTTATATCACGTTGTACTTTTCTGACTGTCGTTGTATTTGTACTCTAACAATAACAATAAACTTGAATCTAATCTATAGTCTAGAAAGTTTTGAATTTAAAGACTTTATTTGGAATAAAAACTAGAAAGTTAAGATATAAAACCATTAATAAGACTTTATGACCAGTCTCTCTCCCTGATCTGTCAGCATGTCTGTGTATTACAGATCAGCAGCAGCCTGTCTCTACCTGGACACTGATGATGTCACGTCATCTCTGCTCTCTGATTGGCTGCTCAGAGTGTTAGCGATCAGCTGCTGCTGGAGTTTCTGTCAGTCGTCCTCAGACTGTTGTTCAGGTCTACAGAGACTCAGACAGGTTCAGGTCTACAGAGAGACCCAGACAGGTTCAGGTCTACAGAGACTAAGACAGGTTCAGGTCTACAGAGACTCAGACAGGTTCTGGTCTACAGAGAGACCCAGACAGGTTCAGGTCTACAGAGACTCAGACAGGTTCACGTCTACATTGAGACCCAGACAGGTTCAGGTCTACAGAGACTCAGACAGGTTCGGGTCTACAGAGAGACTCAGACAGGTTCAAGTCTACAGAGAGACTCAAGTTTAGGTCTACAGAGACTGAGAGATGGATGGTCCTCGTCCTCTCCAGGGTCTCTTCTGCGACTCAGACAGGTTACAGTCAGATATAATCTCATGTTTCAGATATAATCTCATGTTTCAGTCAGATATAATCTCATGTTTCAGTCAGATATAATCTCATGTTTCAGTCAGATATAATCTCATGTTTCAGTCAGATATAATCTCATGTTTCAGTCAGATATAATCTCATGTTTCAGATATGATCTCATGTTTCAGATATAATCCATGTTTCAGTCAGATATAATCTCATGTTTCAGTCAGATATAATCTCATGTTTCAGATATAATCTCATGTTTCAGATATGATCTCATGTTTCAGTCAAATATAATCTCATGTTTCAGATATAATCTCATGTTTCAGATATAATCTCATGTTTCAGTCAGATATAATCTCATGTTTCAGTCAGATATAATCTCATGTTTCAGATATGTTCTCATGTTTCAGTCAGATATAATCTCATGTTTCAGATGTAATCTCATGTTTCAGATATAATCTCATGTTTCAGTCAGATATAATCTCATGTTTCAGTCAGATATAATCTCATGTTTCAGTCAGATATAATCTCATGTTTCAGATATAATCTCATGTTTCAGTCAGATATAATCTCATGTTTCAGATATAATCTCATGTTTCAGATATAATCTCATGTTTCAGATATAATCTCATGTTTCAGTCAGATATAATCTCATGTTTCAGTCAGATATAATCTCATGTTTCAGATATAATCTCATGTTTCAGTCAGATATAATCTCATGTTTCAGATATAATCTCATGTTTCAGATATAATCTCATGTTTCAGATATAATCTCATGTTTCAGTCAAATATAATCTCATGTTTCAGTCAGATATAATCTCATGTTTCAGATATAATCTCATGTTTCAGATATAATCTCATGTTTCAGATATAATCTCATGTTTCAGATATAATCTCATGTTTCAGATATAATCTCATGTTTCAGTCAAATATAATCTCATGTTTCAGATATAATCTCATGTTTCAGATATAATCCATGTTTCAGTCAGATATAATCTCATGTTTCAGTCAGATATAATCTCATGTTTCAGATATGATCTCATGTTTCAGTCAGATATAATCTCATGTTTCAGATATAATCTCATGTTTCAGATATAATCTCATGTTTCAGATATAATCTCATGTTTCAGTCAGATATAATCTCATGTTTCAGATATAATCTCATGTTTCAGATATAATCTCATTTTTCAGATATAATCTCATGTTTCAGGTATAATCTCTGTTTGCTCTCCAGTTCTACATGAGGACCTTCGTATCGCCGGCTGTTCAGACTCTGATGGAGAGATGATGTATACTCTGGATGGAGAAGAGGTCTGGTACGCAGACTTCATCCACCAGAGAGGAGTGGACCCTCAGCCCAATTTCGTAGATCATATGATTTACCAAGAAGGAGTTTATGAACAAGCTGTGGCTAATCAACAGATCTGCAGAGGGAACCTGAAGAAAGCCCGTAAAGCCATGAAGGACCCCCTGGAGAACGGTAACATCTCATACTTATTATCTACCTTTATTAATTTTTAGATTTAATGTAATGTCTGACTTTCAGTAGTAAATATTTAATATAAAAGTACAGCAGTCCTTTAAAATGGATTAAAGAAGCATTAACTATTGAACCTGTTAATGTTTTGATTTATTTAACTATTTTCTGTTTTAACCAAAACATTTCTGTGTGTGTCTCTGTGTGTGTGTGTGTGTGTCTCTGTGTGTGTGTGTGTGTGTGTGTGTCTCTGTGTGTGTGTGTGTGTGTGTGTGTGTGTGTGTGTGTGTGTGTGTGTGTGTGTGTCTGTGTGTCTGTGTCTGTGTCTCTGTGTGTGTGTCTGTGTGTGTGTGTGTGTGTGTGTGTGTGTGTGTGTGTGTGTGTGTGTGTCTGTGTGTGTCCAGATGTGGGATGTGTGTGTGTCTCTGTGTGTGTGTGTGTGTGTGTGTGTTGTGTGTGTGTGTGTGTGTGTGTGTGTGTGTGTGTGTGTGTGTGTGTGTGTGTGTGTGTGTGTGTGTGTGTGTGTGTGTGTGTGTGTGTGTGTGTGTGTGTGTGTGTGTGTGTGTGTGTGTGTGTGTGTGTGTGTGTGTGTGTGGGTGGGACCAGATCCTCCTTCCAGTCCCATGGTCTACACCAAAGAGGACCTGGTCCTGGGAGAGAAGAACGACCTCATCTGCTACGTGACTGGTTTCTATCCGGCTCGGGTGGTCTTCTCCTGGACCCGAACAGGGGACAACGTCCCGGCAACCAGCACCAACGCCCCTACCCCAACAAAGACGGCTCCTTCAACCAGTTCTCCAGACTGGAGTTCACCCCCAGCCGGGAGACCTCTACAGCTGTACAGTGTGGCCCTGGAATGCCCCTGACCAGGATCTGGGGTGTGGAACCCCACTCTCACTGCAGACAGTCAGCTCATTAACCAATCACTGACCAGGATCTGGGTCAGACCTTTGGATCTTAATGTCTCTGTGTCTCTGTCTCCATGTGGATCTTAATGTGGATGTCTCCAATTCTACCTGTGTTCTGTCTCCAGATGTGGATCTTAATGTCTCTGTCTCCAGATGTGGATCTTAATGTCTCTGTGTCTCTGTCTCCAGATGTGGATCTTAATGTGTCTCTGTCTCCAGATGTGGATCTAATGTGTCTGTCTCCAGATGTGGATCTTAATGTCTCTCTGTCTCCAGATGGATCTTAATGTCTCTCTCCAGATGTCTGTCTCCAGATGTGGATCTTAATGTCTCTGTGTCTCTGTCTCCAGATGTGGATCTTAATGTCTCTGTCTCCAGATGTGGATCTTAATGTCTCTGTCTCCAGATGTGGATCTTAATGTCTCTGTCTCCAGATGTGGATCTTAATGTCTCTGTGTCTCTGTCTCCAGATGTGGATCTTAATGTCTCTGTGTCTCTGTCTCCAGATGTGGATCTTAATGTCTCTCTCTGTCTCCAGATGTGGATCTTAATGTCTCTGTCTCCAGATGTGGATCTTAATGTCTGTCTCTGTCTCCAGATGTGGATCTTAATGTCTCTGTCTCCAGATGATCTTAATGTCTCTGTCTCCAGATGTGGATCTTAATGTCTCTGTCTCCAGATGTGGATCTTAATGTCTCTGTCTCCAGATGTGGATCTTAATGTCTCTGTGTCTCTGTCTCCAGATGTGGATCTTAATGTCTCTGTGTGTCTGTCCAGATGTGGATCTTAATGTCTCTGTGTCCAGATGTGATCTTAATGTCTCTGTGTCCAGATGTGGATCTTAATGTCTCTGTCTCCAGATGTGGATCTTAATGTCTCTGTGTCTCTGTCTCCAGATGTGGATCTTAATGTCTCTGTGTCTCTGTCTCCAGATGTGGATCTTAATGTCTCTGTGTCTCTGTCTCCAGATGTGGATCTTAATGTCTCTGTCTCCAGATGTGGATCTTAATGTCTCTGTCTCCAGATGTGGATCTTAATGTCTCTGTGTCTCTGTCTCCAGATGTGGATCTTAATGTCTCTGTGTCTCTGTCTTATGTCCAGATGTGGATCTTTAATGTCCTCTGTGTCTCTGTCTCCAGATGTGGATCTTAATGTCTCTGTGTCTCTGTCTCCAGATGTGGATCTTAATGTCTCTAATGTCTCTGTCTGTGGATCTTAATGTCTCCTGTCTCCAGATGTGGATCTTAATGTCTCTGTCTCTGTCTCCAGATGTGGATCTTAATGTCTCTGTCTCCAGATGTGGATCTTAATGTCTCTGTCTCCAGATGTGGATCTTAATGTCTCCAGATGTGGATCTTAATGTCTCTGTGTCTCTGTCTCCAGATGTGGATCTTAATGTCTCTGTCTCTGTCTCCAGATGTGGATCTTAATGTCTCTGTGTCTCTGTCTCCAGATGTGGGATGGATCTTAATGTCTCTGTCTCCAGATGTGGATCTTAATGTCTCTGTCTCCAGATGTGGATCTTAATGTCTCTGTCTCCAGATGTGGATCTTAATGTCTCTAATGTCTCTGTCTCTGTCTCCAGATGTAGATCTTAATGTCTCTGTGTCTCTGTCTCCAGATGTGGATCCTAATGTCTATGTGTCTCCAAATGTGGATCTTAATGTCTCTGTGTCTCTGTGTCCAGATGTGGATCTTAATGTCTCTGTGTCTCTGTCTCCAGATGTGGATCTTAATGTCTCTGTGTCTCCAAATGTGGATCTTAATGATGTGATCTTAATGTCTCTGTCTCCAGATGTGGATCTTAATGTCTCTGTCTCCAGATGTGGATCTTAATGTCTCTGTGTCTCTGTCTCCAGATGTGGATCTTAATGTCTCTGTCTCCAGATGTGGATCTTAATGTCTCTGTGTCCAGATGTGGATCTTAATGTCTCTGTCTCCAGATGTGGATCTTAATGTCTCTGTCTCCAGATGTGGATCTTAATGTCTCTGTGTCTCTGTCTCCAGATGTGGATCTTAATGTCTCTGTCTCCAGATGTGGATCTTAATGTCTCTGTCTATGGATCTTAATGTCTCTGTGTCTCTGTCTCCAGATGTGGATCTTAATGTCTCTGTCTCCAGATGTGGATCTTAATTAATGTCTCTGTCTCTGTCTCCAAATGTGGATCTTAATGTCTCTGTGTCTCTGTCTCCAGATGTGGATCTTAATGTCTCTGTGTCTCTGTCTCCAGATGTGGATCTTAATGTCTCTGTCTCCAGATGTGGATCTTAATGTCTCTGTGTCTCTGTCTCCAGATGTGGATCTTAATGTCTCTGTCTCCAGATGTGGATCTTAATGTCTCTGTCTCCAGATGTGGATCTTAATGTCTCTGTGTCTCTGTCTCCAGATGTGGATCTTAATGTCTCTGTGTCTCCAAATGTGGATCTTAATGTCTCTGTGTCTCTGTCTCCAGATGTGGATCTCCAGATGTGGATCCTAATGTCTCTGTGTCTCCAAATGTGGATCTTAATGTCTCTGTGTCTCTGTCTCCAGATGTGGATCTTAATGTCTCTGTCTCCAGATGTGGATCTTAATGTCTCTGTGTCTCTGTCTCCAGATGTGGATCTTAATGTCTCTGTCTCCAGATGTGGATCTTAATGTCTCTGTGTCTCTGTCTCCAGATGTGGATCTTAATGTCTCTGTCTCCAGATGTGGATCTTAATGTCTCTCTGTCTCCAGATGTGGATCTTAATGTCTCTGTGTCTCTGTCTCCAGATGTAGATCTTAATGTCTCTGTGTCTCTGTCTCCAGATGTGGATCCTAATGTCTCTGTGTCTCCAAATGTGGATCTTAATGTCTCTGTGTTTCTGTCTCCAGATGTGGATCTTAATGTCTCTCTGTCTCTGTCTCCAGATGTGGATCTTAATGTCTCTGTGTCTCTGTGTCCAGATGTGGATCTTAATGTCTCTGTGTCCAGATGTGGATCTTAATGTCTCTTTGTCTCTGTCTCCAGATGTGGATCTTAATGTCTCTGTCTCCAGATGTGGATCTTAATGTCTCTGTGTCCAGATGTAGATCTTAATGTCTCTGTCTCCAGATGTGGATCTAATGTCTCTGTCTCCAGATGTGGATCTTAATGTCTCTGTGTCTCTGTCTCCAGATGTGGATCTTAATGTCTCTGTGTCTCTGTCTCCAGATGTGGATCCTAATGTCTCTGTGTCTCCAAATGTGGATCTTAATGTCTCTGTGTCTCTGTCTCCAGATGTGGATCTTAATGTCTCTGTGTCTCTGTCTCCAGATGTGGATCTTAATGTCTCTGTCTCCAGATGTGGATCTTAATGTCTCTGTCTGTCTCCAGATGTGGATCTTAATGTCTCTGTCTGATGTCTCTGTCTCCAGATGTGGATCTTAATGTCTCTGTCTCCAGATGTGGATCCTAATGTCTCTGTGTCTCCAGATGTGGATCTTAATGTCTCTGTCTCCAGATGTGGATCTTCTTAATGTCTGTGTCTAGATGTGGATCTTAATGTCTCTGTCCAGATGTGGATCTTAATGTCTCTGTGTCTCTCTGTCTCCAGATGTAGATCTTAATGTCTCTGTGTCTCTGTCTCCAGATGTGGATCCTAATGTCTCTGTGTCTCCAAATGTGGATCTTAATGTCTCTGTGTCTCTGTGTCCAGATGGATCTTAATGTCTCTGTGTCTCTGTCTCCAGATGTGGATCTTAATGTCTCTGTGTCTCCAGATGTGGATCTTAATGTCTGTCTCTGTGTCCAGATGTGGATCTTAATGTCTCTGTCTCCAGATGTGGATCTTAATGTCTCTGTCTCCAGATGTGGATCTTAATGTCTCCAGATGTGGATCTTAATGTCTCTGTCTCCAGATGTGGATCTTAATGTCTCTGTCTCCAGATGTGGATCTTAATGTCTCTGTCTCCAGATGTGGATCTTAATGTCTCTGTGTCTCTGTCTCCAGATGTAGATCTTAATGTCTCTGTCTCCAGATGTGGATCTTAATGTCTCCAGAGATGTGGATCTTAATGTCTCTGTGTCTCTGTCTCCAGATGTAGATCTTAATGTCTCTGTGTCTCTGTCTCCAGATGTGGATCTAATGTCTCTGTGTCTCCAAATGGTCTTAATGTCTCCAGTCTCTGTCTCCAGATGTGGATCTTAATGTCTCTGTCTCTGTCTCCAGATGTGGATCTTAATGTCTCTGTCTCCAGATGTGGATCTTAATGTCTCTGTCTCCAGATGTGGATCTTAATGTCTCTGTCTCCAGATGTGGATCTTAATGTCTCTGTGTCTCTGTCTCCAGATGTAGATCTTAATGTCTCTGTGTCTCTGTCTCCAGATGTGGATCTTAATGTCTCTGTGTCTCCAAATGTGGATCTTAATGTCTCTGTGTCTCTGTGTCCAGATGTGGATCTTAATGTCTCTGTCTCCAGATGTGGATGTTAATGTCTCTGTGTCTCTGTCTCCAGATGTGGATCTTAATGTCTCTGTCTCCAGATGTGGATCTTAATGTCTCTGTCTCCAGATGTGGATCTTAATGTCTCTGTCTCCAGATGTGGATCTTAATGTCTCTGTGTCTCTGTCTCCAGATGTAGATCTTAATGTCTCTGTCTCCAGATGTGGATCTTAATGTCTCTGTCTCCAGATGTGGATCTTAATGTCTCTGTGTCTCTGTCTCCAGATGTAGATCTTAATGTCTCTGTGTCTCTGTCTCCAGATGTGGATCCTAATGTCTCTGTGTCTCCAAATGTGGATCTTAATGTCTCTGTGTTTCTGTCTCCAGATGTTGATCTTAATGTCTCTCTGTCTCTGTCTCCAGATGTGGATCTTAATGTCTCTGTGTCTCTGTGTCTAGATGTGGATCTTAATGTCTCTGTGTCCAGATGTGGATCTTAATGTCTCTTTGTCTCTGTCTCCAGATGTGGATCTTAATGTCTCTGTCTCCAGATGTGGATCTTAATGTCTCTGTGTCCAGATGTAGATCTTAATGTCTCTGTCTCCAGATGTGGATCTTAATGTCTCTGTGTCTCTGTCTCCAGATGTGGATCTTAATGTCTCTGTGTCTCTGTCTCCAGATGTAGATCTTAATGTCTCTGTGTCTCTGTCTCCAGATGTGGATCCTAATGCCTCTGTGTCTCCAAATGTGGATCTTAATGTCTCTGTGTCTCTGTCTCCAGATGTGGATCTTAATGTCTCTCTGTCTCTGTCTCCAGATGTGGATCTTAATGTCTCTGACTCCAGATGTGGATCTTAATGTCTCTGTCTCCAGATGTGGATCTTAATGTCTCTGTCTCCAGATGTGGATCTTAATGTCTCTGTCTCCAGATGTGGATCTTAATGTCTCTGTCTCCAAATGGAGAGACTCGGTCCCGAGTTTCTCCATTTTTAGGAGAAAATGGTTTCTTCAGTGATAAATTGCAAGCATTAAATCTTCATAAACACGCACATGCAGCACATCATTAGAAAGCTTAAAGTCTCATGATTCCATAAAGCCCAAAGCATAAGGTGACTTACAGCGGTTATAATCATCGTATGAAGTAAAGGAACACAGAAAGATTCTGCACTGTTTCTGTCTAAAGTCGCGCTGCGCCCTTACCTTATTTCCTTGTGTCTTTATCCACAGCGGTGAAAGATTGTCATAAACTTTTTTTTCCTACTTCGCCAACAGTTCAAAGAATAAGTAAATCCAATCCTTTTAATCCAAAACCAGCTGGTCCCCTCACAATCTTGTAGATTCTGGCCGAGTTTCCTCATAAACAAAGCTGAACAGTCTATCACTTTTGGATTTTGATCGCTGCTGGCGTCTCCCCTCAAGCTGCCACTTTGTATTTCTATATTTAGCGGTATAGCCTGGACACTAAGGAATTGAGTGACAGTTTTTTTCAGCCAATCCGTCGACGGTAATTTGAGTTATCACAAAAGGGAGCAAATGAACTCGCAGGATTTACAGAGGGAGGGACTTGGGAAAGACAGACAGTAGCCCCTACCAGTTAGAAGTAAAGGTTATGAAACCAGCCTCCCTGTGTAGCCAATCAGAAGACGAGTTGATTGATACCAAACATGACCAGAAAATGTTAACCCTGTGATGGCTCCAGCTGTGTCAAAGCAAAAATATGGCCTTCTCATGGCATTTCACCATTTCATCAAATTATAATAACTTATTTCTATAAATTTATGCATGTAGTTATTTCACGTATATGTGAGAGTGATGGAGATGTGTTTTTTAATTTGAGAAGTTGTGTATTTAGCACTTTTTGGGCTTTTTTTCTGAAAGGAAATAAGAAAAACGCACAGACATCTGTAGAAATAAATTCATATAAAATCCATTTTATAAGTCATTTTTTTCTGGATTTTTTCTGTTTTAAGTTGAGACATGTGGCTAGGGTACTAGTTTTGTATGTAGCCCATGTAATATGCTTACAGTAGTGTTTTTTAATCATTTTACAGTTGATTTACTTGGACGGAAATAGAAATTCTCTATTCTAACCTCTTTAGCTCTGTGTCAGTAAGGCCTAGTGTCACACTGACACTAGAAACTAAACATTGAGTGTTAACTTCCCAATGACCTCAGGGTCATCCTAGAGGTCAAAGGATGGGGAAACTGCATCACTTTTTTGGGGTAAAAATTTAGGCGAGAAAAGCATGTATTTTCAAGTGGTTTATATGAGGTTAATGTCTCTGTCTCCAGATGTGGATGTTAATGTCTCTGTCTCCAGATGTGGATGTTAATGTCTCTGTGTCTCTGTCTCCAGATGTGGATGTTAATGTCTCTGTGTCTCTGTCTCCAGATGTGGATCTTAATGTCTCTGTCTCCAGATGTGGATGTTAATGTCTCTGTGTCTCTGTCTCCAGATGTGGATCTTAATGTCTCTGTCTCCAGATGTGGATCTTGATGTCTCTGTCTCCAGATGTGGATCTTGATGTCTCTGTCTCCAGATGGGGATGTTAATGTCTCTGTCTCCAGATGTGGATGTTAATGTCTCTGTCTCCAGATGTGGATGTTAATGTCTCTGTCTCTGTCTCCAGATGTGGATGTTAATGTCTCTGTGTCTCTGTCTCCAGATGTGGATCTTAATGTCTCTGTCTCCAGATGTGGATGTTAATGTCTCTGTGTCTCTGTCTCCAGATGTGGATCTTAATGTCTCTGTCTCCAGATGTGCATCTTAATGTCTCTGTCTCCAGATGTGGATCTTGATGTCTCTGTCTCCAGATGTGGATCTTAATGTCTCTGTCTCCAGATGTGGATCTTAATGTCTCTGTCTCCAGATGTGGATCTTAATGTCTCTGTCTCCAGATGTGGATCTTGATGTCTCTGTCTCCAGATGTGGATCTTAATGTCTCTGTGTCTCTGTCTCCAGACTGGGATCTTAATGTCTCTGTCTCCAGACGGGGATCTTAATGTCTCTGTCTCCAGACGGGGATCTTAATGTCTCTGTGTCTCTGTCTCCAGACGGGGATCTTAATGTCTCTGTCTCCAGACGTGGATCTTAATGTCTCTGTCTCCAGATGTGGATCCTAATGTCTCTGTGTCTCTGTCTCCAGATGTGGAGAAGACTGGGCCCGGTATTGGACCTGCGGTTTTCTGTGGACTGGGTCTGACGGTGGGTCTGCTCGGCGTGGCTGCTGGAACCTTCTTCCTCATCAAAGGAAACGAGTGCAGCTGATTGGCCGGGCTGGTGATGATGTCATTAGGTTGATGAGGAAGTGCTTCTGGAGATTTAACTGTTTCTGCTTCATATGAAGACATATTCTGGATTATTATCTGTTCTCATTTTAAACTAATCATCTGGATAGATTAGTATCTTAATAAATAATCTTTTCTAAACATTCTCCCATGTTGGTATGAAACGTTAAAATACAGAAATAAAATTAATTAACTGATTAATCAATGAATGTAAATCAATGTTAATATCAATAAAGTGGAGGTGTGTGTGACATCAGCTGGTCCTGTTGTTATTAACCTCTAACCTGAGTTAGGGTATCCCCGTCCTGGGTTAAACGTGGAATGCACTCCCACTAGGAGATAACAGGAGGTCTGACTCTCAATGTTGATCCCTGCCGGGCTGCAACCTGCCCAGGTAGTTAAAAAGGAGTCTTAACTGACCTCACGGGGGGGAAACTCCTCCTCAGAAAGCCGAGGTGAGAGAGAGAAATTAAATGACTAAAATCAAGGAATACAAGTCTTTTGGTCTCCTAGCTCACAACAAGCTCAAGTGGTTTTATTATTTAGTGAATAATCAAAAAACAAGAACAAAATACAGAAATAATCTTTTCCCTTTCTGCCCAAAAAGCAAAGAATATCAAAATCAGAGAATAGGAAAAACTGATAAGTGGGTATGCTTGCACTGAAGAGAGAGGCCACATCAACTCATATTTATACTCAAAGTCAAGGCTAAAAAAAACCCTCCCCTTTCTGGAAACCAGGGTATTTCCACCACTACGTAATCATACAGGGGGCCACAGCAGAAGACCGGTTCAGACCAGATCCACTGTTACAGGAAGTGTGATCCTTAGCACACTTAAAGTGTGCTAAGGATCACACCTAACAAATTTAGTTTTAGCTGTTTCTAATATTAAGTTCATACTTTAATCAAATTAATATATATCATGGGTTACATAGCACACTTTAAGCAGTATATATTTTACTTGTGAGTTATATTTCAAACAAACATATATTTTTAGCTTTAGCTTTGTGTTTCTTGGGTTTTCAACTGAACCGCCGTTCAACACCGTGACAAAAGTAGCATTACTTCCAGGGTCTAGAAACGCATAGGTTTCTATCAAACAGCTGCCTTTATGTGCCTTTAGCCTCACAAGTACCACTGCTAACTTGTAGTCTGTGGTTCTGTTTCCTGATGACACCATAGCAATTTGTGCTGCCGATGAAACTTAAGCAATGTTATTGCTCCTGTCGTCTGGATCTTGCTTAACTGCTGGCTTGGGAGTCCCTGGAGTAAAGTTCTCTATATGCAAGACAGTAGGATGTTTCTTCTCACAGGAACGACACTTGAGACGTTTCTTGCATTCTTTACACATATGTCCTTTAATCAAGCAGGCAAAGCAGAGTCCATTTTTCTTTAGCAGCTCAACTTTCTCCTTGTGGGGAATCTTTATTATGTTTGTGTACCAGTGACGTGCAGTCAGGGTAGGCAAGCTAGGCACTGCCTACCCTGCCAAAATTCAAGCATAAAAAATGTTTATTAAAAAAAATTATTTAATTTGTGCACTTGGATCCTGTATTCTTTAACATGTACAGCAAAAAGCACAACTCTGCTGTGCCTTTGCACGTAAATGTGTTATGCCAGTAATCATCTCCGTTACATATCAAACATGGACCAATTAAAATCGAGATATTACTGGCCCTTTGCGTAGCTGACGTCATTACACCAGCTACGTTGTAAGCGCAATCCCCGCGAAATTCAAAGTCAAAATGACAGCAGCGGTGTCCGCCGATATCACAGCGGTGAGGAACTCCTCTAAACTCGATTTTAATTAAAAAAATAACTAATAGCAAGATGGAGGTCAACGCCAGCCTTAGATGGAGGTCTACGCCAGCCTTAGATGGAGGTCTACGCCAGCCTTAGATGGACTACTGCTGCAAAAGGGACAAAAACTCGTCCGATCGTTTCA
This sequence comes from Etheostoma perlongum, assembly GCA_026937815.1. Taxonomy (NCBI): domain Eukaryota; kingdom Metazoa; phylum Chordata; class Actinopteri; order Perciformes; family Percidae; genus Etheostoma; species Etheostoma perlongum. The sequence continues at coordinate 22,261,869 of CM049389.1, read as the reverse complement.
AACTGACTGGTTTGGAAGAAAAGATGTGGCTATGCTAACAGTCAGCGGCTGGACTACTACGGGGTCCTGGATCTGAACAGTCAGCGGTGGGACCTCTACGGGGTCCTGGATCTGAACAGTCAGCGGCTGGACCTCTACGGGGTCCTGGGATCTGAACAGTCAGTGGCTGGACCTCTACGGGGTCCTGGGATCTGAACAGTCAGCGGCTGGACCTCTACAGGGTCCTGGGATCTGAACAGTCAGTGGCGGGACCTTTACGCGGTCCTGGGATCTGAACAGTCAGCGGCGGGACCTCTACGGGGTCCTGGGATCTGAACAGTCAGCGGCGGGACTACTACGGGGTCCTGGGATCTGAACAACCTGCCCGCAGCTTTAACCAAGCATGAAAAACCGTCAGCTCATATAATACCGGCAACTCGCACATTTTCCACCCTGAAACGGATCCAAACATCCAGTCGGAACCGGACCGGACCAGCACGTCTTTCAGCCCTCGCCATTCTGTCAGAGAGTCAGAGACTATGCAGACTGAAGGCCATAAAGACGAGTTTTACAATGCTGTGATTGCAGTCTTCACGAGGAAAGAGCGTCGGATGGATTTTATGTACAGATAATCTACCGATTGGTGAGTCAGGAACTAGTCTGGGCTTAGTGAAGCCATCTGCCTTCATATTCAGAGCAGTGTGTGTTTTTATTGTTGCTGACTGGGATTGACAAACATAATTGGCCGCTGTGCAATAATTAGAACAAAGATGGTTTCATAACTTGCATTCTGATGCTGGACATTAACGTGTGTGTGAGTGTGTGTGTGTGTGTGTGTGTGCGTGTGCGAGTGAGTGAGAGAAAATATACATCACCCAGAGTTTTTGTCTGAACAACCAGTCATTGCGTTCTTCAAATCAACGAGTTTTAGAAATCCCAATGTCCAGGATAAATGGAAATCAGGCTTTTGCAGTTGCTGCCCCGAGACTCAGGACCCCCCCCGATTGATTGATTAGGAATGTCTTGCTATCAACCGTGCGTGTGAGCCGCGCTTGTGCGTAACGTTTAGCCTACTGTTTTGATTGAGTTTTAGCCTAAACAATAAATTCGGTAATCTGACTTTCATAACTCAGTGCCTAGCCTCTTACTGACATCACCGCACGTCACTGGTGTGTATGTGTGTATATTTCTGTGTGTCTGCGTGTGTGTGTGTATATACATACAGTGAGGAAAATAAGTATTTGAACACGCTGCTATTTTGCAAGTTCTCCCACTTAGAAATCATGGAGGGTCTGAAATTGTCCTCGTAGGTGCATGTCCACTGTGAGAGACATAATCTAAAAAAAACATCCAGAAATCACAATGTATGATTTTTTAACTATTTATTTGTATGATACAGCTGCAAATAAGTATTTGAACACCTGAGAAAATCAATGTTAATATTTGGTACAGTAGTCTTTGTTTGCAGTTCCAGAGGTCAAACGTTTCCTGTAGTTCTTCACCAGGTTTGACACACTGCAGAAGGGATTTTGTCCCACTCCTCCACACAGATCTTCTCTAGATCAGTCAGGTTTCTGGGCTGTCGCTGAGAAACACGGAGTTTGAGCTCCCTCCAAAGATTCTCTATTGGGTTTAGGTCTGGAGACTGGCTAGGCCCCCCCAGAACCTTGATCTGCTTCTTCCAGAGCCCCTCCTTGGTTCTCCTGGCTGTGTGCTTCGGGTCATTGTCATGTTGGAAGACCCAGCCTCGACCCATCTTCAATGCTCTAACTGAGGGAAGGAGGTTGTTCCCCAAAATCTCGCAATTGGCTAGGTGCACAAGATGGCCGCCGTTGACGTTCGAAGTTGAGTGTGTGGGCCAGTACTTCCGGTGATTTGACAGCGAGAGCGAGAGACATCAGCAGCCGAGTTTTACCAGAGATAATTAATAATAGAAGAAGTAAGAAAACTAATAAGAAATGAGTGTTTTTAAGGTAAAAGAGAGGCGACTGGCCTTTCAGAGGGTGACAGCCTCAGGACTTCATTGTTGTGTGCCGTTGTGTACCGTTTCATCACGGTACAACAAAGAAGTCAGCTTTCATCTATTTCCTGTTGACGCTGCGGTACGAGCTGAGTGGATGCAGAAGATCCGGAGGGATGAGTTCAACCCAAATAAAAACACCCGGGTCTGTAGTCTGCATTTTAAGAAGACTGATTTTATTGTGACTGACAGGGGGTTGAGGAGGCTGAAGAAGGGAGCTGTGCCAGTTTACTTTACCTGGAATGGGTACAAACTAGCTGCGCCCAGACCGAGCATCGGGGAACGGCGTCCCCGGGCCGAGAGTCCCGCACCAGAGTCAGACTCGGACTCGGAGATGGAGACCGCAATGGCGCCAGACCATGACTACATGCGGGAACATTGATGAATTGTTCAGTGTGGCCCGCTTCTTGGTCAATTACCAGAATGGACCGTTCGTGAAGGCATGGGCAACTCAAAAATGAATTTGTTTTATTTTTATTGCCAAACAACACTAAGCACAACTGCCACATGTGCAAAACTGGAAATGCACAAATAGTGTAAAAATTCGCACTGAGATAACACGCACACAGTCAGTCAGAACACAGAGTAAAAACACTAGCATCAAACATCAATACAGAAAATAGTTTCTTTAAATGAGATATACGCGCACACAAAGGAACATGTGGTCGGGTCCAGCCTGTGACCATCTAACGGCAGCGGTGGTGGAGGGGGTGCGTCTGGGTTGTGGATGACTACCCTACTCCAGAGATGGGAAGTAACGAAGTACAAATACTTTGTGACTGTACTCAAGTAGATTTTTCAGATATTTTTACTTTACTTTAGTATTTATTTTTGTGGCGACTTTTTACTTCTACTCCTTACATTTTAACACAAATATCGGTACTTTCTACTCCTTACGCACCCCTGCTCACACCACGAGCAGGGGTGCCTGCCACACAGAGAAAAAAGTGAGAGAAAAGAAAAAGAGAGCAGCTGTCCGGAGGATAATCAGCTGAGATTGTATGTGTGCTTCTTTGAGAACTGTAAGTCGTATAACTCATGTTGTCAGTTCACTTAAGCCTGTTATTGGTCTATAGTTCTTGCACATTTAAAGTAAGTTAGCATGTGGTTTTGGTGTGTTCTTCACCTGTTAGCTAGGTTGCGAGTTGATCTTAATGAAGCATCAACAGTTTGACCAGCTTTATTCACATGAGTTTTTTATTTTTTTTACCAAACTTCAGATACTGTAATTTAATTGACAAGTGGATGAAAACTTAGCTAGAGAGAAGTTGTCTCCGTCCGTATTTTAACAGACACACCTGGGGCCAGGTTGGAAACCAGAATCAGCTTTAATCCAGTCCTAATCTAGTCCTCAACTTCCACATCATTTCACTGGAGTTATCGTTATTATTGTTTACGTCATCAATACCATATTCAATCTAAATGGATGGGAATATATCTACTGCACGTTGCATTTGACGCACGGCTAAGACAACTCAACAGATTCAGCATTCTGCATTAATTCACAGCAAATCATTGCTGCTTGATGGCGCTGTTAGCACATAGTAGTATGGAGGGCGACATGATTGAAAATGAAGAAAACAGAGATTTGGCAGACAAGCAGCAAGACATTCCTATCATCCTCGACCTTATCTGAGAGATGTTTGAGACAGTAGGCATCAAGAAGGACTGGCCAACGTGCTGGGGAACTTCTTCATTAATGTCTGTTTAGTATTTCATATTTTAATCCTTTTATTTTCTTTCCAGAAGCCATATTTGAGCACACACACATACATGTAGATTCATTTAAATGTTAAGGGGAAGATTAAAAATAGAAACTGGATCTGTGAATTCTCACAGAATCACAACTGAATTCATATCTTGCTAATGAGTCAGAATCTTATTAACCTGGAGTCCCAGTTTCTGTCATAATGATCATATATGTGATGTTTTAGGCCTGTTGGCAGACATCCATTTAAAATGTAGCCATTGCCATATAAAGAGCATGTCCTCCATGTCCCCTGTAGTCCCTCAGCGTCTCTCTAGTAACATTTGTGTGCTCCAGGTAGCTTTGCGTAAAAAATTGTCATTCGCAACGCTACTTTTACTTTTATACTTTAAGTAAATTTCCAAGCCTGTACTTTGTTACTTTTACTTGAGTAAAGAAGTTTAATCAGTACTTCCACTTTTACCAGAGTATTTTTTAACACAAGTATCTGTACTTCTACTTAAGTACGGAAAGTGAGTACTTTTGCCATCTCTGCCCTACTCACTGGCACTGGATGCAGGTATGAAATTGGGCTGCCTTCTTGAACGGTCCCAAAAGCTGAATCGACAAGGGGGACATCACTACTTATGGATAGCCTCGTCGACCTTCAGGGCATCTGGGTCCGGCACTGCTCATCTGACCACATGACTTTCTCCCATGACTCCTCTGGATCATCCAAATGGTCATTGGCAAACTTAAGACGGGCCTTGACATGTGCTGGTTTAAGCAGGGGAACTTTCCGTGCCATGCATGATTTCAAACCATGACGTCTTAGTGTATTACCAACAGTAACCTTGGAAACGGTGGTCCCAGCTCTTTTCAGGTCATGGACCAGCTCCTCCCGTGTAGTTCTGGGCTGATTTCTCACCTTTCTTAGGATCATTGAGACCCCACGAGGTGAGATCTTGCATGGAGCCCCAGTCCGAGGGAGATGGACAGTCATGTTTAGCTTCTTCCATTTTCTAATGATTGCTCCAACAGTGGACCTTTTTTCACCAAGCTGCTTGGACATGTCCCCGTAGCCCTTTCCAGCCTTGTGGAGGTGGACAATTTAGTCTCTAGTGTCTTTGGACAGCTCTTTGGTCTTGGCCATGTTAGTAGTTGGATTCTTACTGATTGTATGGGGTGGACAGGTGTCTTTATGCAGCTAATGACCTCAAACAGGTGCATCTAATTTAGGATAATAAATGGAGTGGAGGTGGACATTTTGAAGGCAGACTAACAGGTCTTTGAGGGTCAGAATTCTAGCTGATAGACAGGTTTTCAAATACTTATTTGCAGCTGTATCATACAAATAAATAGTTAAAAAATCATACATTGTGATTTCTGGATGTTTTTTTAGATTATGTCTCTCACAGTGGACTGTGTGTGCGTTTGTGTGTGTCGGTGTGTGTGTGTGTCTGTGTGTGTGTGTGTGTGTGTGTGTGTGTGTGTGTGTGTGTCTATGTGTGTGTGTGTGTGTGTGTATGTGTGTGTCTGTGTGTGTGTGTGTGTCTAAATGTGTGTGTGTGTGTGTGTGACTGTGTGTGTGTGTATGTGTGTGTGTGTGTGTGTGAGTGTGTGTATGTGTGTGTCTGTGTGTGTGTGTGTGTGTGTGTGTGTCTGTGTGTGTGTGTCTGTGTGTATGTGTGTGTGTCTGTGTGTGTGTGTGTGTGTGTGTGTGTGTGTGTGTGTGTGTGTATGTGTGTGTGTGTGTGTGTGTGTCTAAAATGTGTGTGTGTGTGTGTGTATGTGTGTGTGTGTGTGTGTGAGTGTGTGTATGTGTGTGTCTGTGTGTGTGTGTCTAAATGTGTGTGTGTGTGTGTGTCTGTGTGTGTGTGTCTGTGTGTGTGTGTGTCTGTGTGCGTATGTGTGTGACTGTGTGTGTGTCTGTGTGTGTGTGTGTCTGTTTGTGTATGTGTGTGTATGTGTGTGTGTGTGTGTCTGTTTGTGTATGTGTGTGTCTGTGTGTGTGTGTGTGTGTTTGCATGACATTGCAAACCTCTACGTGTGGGCGCACGCTTTACCAATGAAGCTAACCTGGCGTTGGTTCAGCTTCGGTGCTCTGAGAAACATTACGTGCTGCGCCTGATTCTGATTGGAGGAAACCTGTTTATTATTCAATCATGCTGACTAACATGTAACATGAAATTATGTCATCCACGAGTCGTATGATAGGTCGATACAGTCATCACCTGACACGTTTATTTAACATATCATCTCAGTGGACTCTATCATCAGAAATATGACCTTAAAGGACTCGGATCATGTTGGAATTTAACATGTTATATGTGTTAAACATTGTGTGTGATTCACATTATATATTATACATTTAAGCTAAAAGGTAAAAGCATTATTTCAACATAAATGAAGACATGTGGGTCATGCATTAAGTTTGTTGTTATAAGTATATAGTTTGTTGTTTGTTGCATTAAGTTGTTTTGCAATACTTCTGTTTTATAATATAAGATGTTCTGGTAGATTCCGTTATAATCCAGCTCTCCTAAATGTGTCAGAAGCTGAATTGATTGTAAGGGATGCTTCCTGAGTCTGGTTTCAGTCCAACTTTTACAGCCCACTGCTCTTTTTCCTGAACTGAGGGTCATAAACTTTCAGTCACATTCCAACTGAAAAGATAACCAATAGGCACAAGACCCCCCTTTGTGAGATAATACTGGGGGTCTGAGAAAAAGAGTCAGACAAATTTGGGGGAGAGCCGTGTTAGGTTGACTCTGTATTTGTCTCTAGGATATCCTATGTAATAAAATGGATTCACATTTCAACATCTGAGATTTTGACTACTAATTGAATGAACCCTGAGAATGGAGCAGGATTTAGCTCCAACAATCAATAACCAACAAACCTGATCAACACTCCTGTAGTTTCTCCTCTGCCTAATACCTAAAAACAAACCCAGATGTTACATCTTACTTCCCTGCAGGATAATATTCAAATCACGATATTCAGAAGCCATTCTCCAGTGTTAGTGTGTTCATGGTCCAGCAGCAGTCTGCAGCCTGAGCTGTCTGCCTGGTAACAGCTGATGCTCTGATATGCTCTGATAGGATTGGCTGCTGCAGGTCATGTGATCCCGTCCTCTGGTTCTTAGAGCAGCTCTCAGTGAGACTGAGTCAGTGTTTGTTAGAGAACAGAAGAACATGGCTTCATCCTTCCTCAGGGTCTCCCTCCTCTTCATCAGCCTCTACACAGCAGGTAGGACCAGTACTCACTGTATACTGTTAGTACTTCATCAGCCTCTACACAGCAGGTAGGACCAGTACTCACTGTATACTGTTAGTACTTCATCAGCCTCTACACAGCAGGTAGGACCAGTACTCACTGTATACTGTTAGTACTTCATCAGCCTCTACACAGCAGGTAGGACCAGTACTCACTGTCTACTGTTAGTACTTCATCAGCCTCTACACAGCAGGTAGGACCAGTACTCACTGTCTACTGTTAGTACTTCATCAGCCTCTACACAGCAGGTAGGACCAGTACTCACTGTATACTGTTAGTACTTCATCAGCCTCTACACACAGGTAGGACCAGTACTCACTGTTAGCCTCTACACAGCAGGTAGGACCAGTACTCACTGTATACTGTTAGTACTTCATCAGCCTCTACACAGCAGGTAGGACCAGTACTCACTGTATACTGTTAGTACTTCATCAGCCTCTACACAGCAGGTAGGACCAGTACTCACTGTATACTGTTAGTACTTCATCAGCCTCTACACAGCTAGGACCAGTACTCACTGTATACTGTTAGACTTCATCAGCCTCTATCAGCCTTCATACACAGCAGGTAGGACCAGTACTCACTGTATACTGTTAGTACTTCATCAGCCTCTACACAGCAGGTAGGACCAGTACTCACTGTATACTGTTAGTACTTCATCAGCCTCTACACAGCAGGTAGGACCAGTACTCACTGTACTGTTACTGTTAGTACTTCATCAGCCTCTACACAGCAGGTAGGACCAGTACTCACACTGTAGTACTGTTAGGTACTTCATCAGCCTCTACACAGCAGGTAGGACCAGTACTCACTGTATACTGTTAGTACTTCATCAGCCTCTACACAGCAGGTAGGACCAGTACTCACTGTATACTGTTAGTACTTCATCAGCCTCTACACAGCAGGTAGGACCAGTACTCTGATCAGTACTTTATACTGTAATCTGATTGTTTTTCTTTCAGATGGATTTCGGTATTATTTTCTGGACCGGTGTGTGTTTAACTCGTCTGATCTGAACGACATCGAGTACATCAACTCGTATCATTACAACAAGTTGGAGCTCGCCAGGTTCAGCAGTAAGGTGGGGAAGTTTGTCGGGTACACGGAGTACGGAGTGAAGAACGCTGAGTACTGGAACAAAGATGCTTCAGGAATGGCTGCGAGGAGAGCTCAGAAGGAGACGTACTGCAAACACAACATTGATATCTGGTACCAGAATGCTCTGTCTAAATCAGGTGAGTTATTCTGTTACATCATGACATCATCATCTGATTTATTAACTCACTCAATCATCATCAACTCATAATAATAATAATAATAACAATAATAATAAGTTATTCTGAACCAGTTTCATTTATGAATATTTAATTATTATTATAATTTAAATTAAAACACTAAACTATAACTATAATAAATATAACTTACTGCAGCTGATCATTATACATATTATATTATAATAATAATACATATTAATACTATAATAATAATACGTATTAATATTATAATAATACATATTAATATAATAATACACATTAATATTAATATTATAATAATACATATTAATATTATATAATAATACACATTAATATGATAATATAGTAATAATAATACATATTAATATTTTATAGTTATTATTATGAACTCTACTGAGAACAGATATTATAAACATATAATAATATAATATATTTATATATAGATAATATATATATATAATATATATATTATATATATTTTAATGTCTAATGTCATTTCTGCTGTTAACGGCCGTGTTTATAACGGTGGATTCTCCCAGAATGCTCCTGTGAAATCTGTCACCAACCATCAGAGCCAGTGGGCGGGACCTAACTGAACGCACCAATCAGAGGACATGTTTGTGTGTGTTTCAGCCAAGCCGTACGTCCGAGTCCACTCGGCCACGCCCCCTGGTGGGAAACACTCGGCCATGTTGGTCTGCAGCGTCTACGAGTTCTACCCCAAGCAGATCCGGGTCACCTGGACCAGGGACGGACAGGAAGTCACTTCTGATGTCACTTCCACTGATGAGCTGGCAGACGGGGATTGGTTCTACCAGATCCACTCTCACCTGGAGTACACGCCCAGGTGAGCCACCTCCAGGTCCTGTAGGGTCCAGGTCCAGGTCCAGTAAGGTCCAGGTCCAGTAAGGTCCATGTCCAGAAAGGTACAGGTACAGGATCAGTAATGTGCAGGTCCAATAAAATCCCGGTCAAGTAAGGGTCAGGTACAGGTCCTATAAGGTCCAGTTTCAGTAAAGTTCAAGTTTAATAAGGTCCAGGTCTAGTAAGGTACAGGTACGGGTCCATTAAAGTCCAGGTCCAGTATGGTCCAGCTCCAGGTCCAGTAAAGTCCAGGTTCAGGTCCACCAAGGTCCAGGTATAGGTCCAAGTCCAGTAAGGTCCAGGTCCAGTAAGGTTCAGGTGTCTCTCAGTGAGAGACAGAATCTCTAAAGTGCTGGTTTGGTCCAGGTTCTGGTCCAGGTCCAGGTTTCTGTGATGTGCTGGTTCTGGTCTGTCAGGTTCAGGACACTTTATCTTACTAAATAACCATGGTCAAGCAAAGAAACGAGACGCAGACGGCAAATATGCAGTTAATGGACTTTTGCAAAGGGAAGCTCCGCGCAAGAAACAACCTTTCACCAGCGTTGTTCCAGGGAACTACAGCTAGAAAACTAAAAGCAAAGTCTCTTTATTGAGACACACACACACACAAAGATTTACAGTTGTTGAGTCTAAAAGACATCTGGTGTTTGGTTTATGCCTACACAGAGAAAGGAGGACAGGGGGCAGGTCGCTGGGGCAACGTGCTCTCTGCCTGACCTCGAAACTAGGACACTTGGAGCTTTAAGATTTACAACAGTGGAGACTTTATGGCGGTGCTAACAGCTTTAAAGAATAAGCTTTAAACATAGTTAAGAGACATAGTTGGTTAAATGTGCATATAAGATTATAAAATATAAAGCATGTATGAATATACGTCAAGCAAGATATGAATATATGATAAGCATGAAAGTTATAATATTTTAAGACACTACTACAGAGAAATATAAAATAAAAGACTTATAAAAATGAATTTCTCTGTCATGGTCCAGGTCCAGGTTTCTCTGATGTGCTGGTTTGTGTCAGCAGGTCTGGAGAGAAGATCTCCTGTATGGTGGAACACGCCAGCCTGAGAGAACCCCTGATGACTCCCTGGGGTAAGGACCTGTCTGTCTCTCTACCTGTCTGACTCTCTACCTGTCTGTCTCTCTACCTGTCTGACTCTCTACCTGTCTGACTCTCTACCTGTCTGTCTTTCTACCTGTCTGTCTATCTACCTGTCTCTCTCTCTACCTGTCTCTCTACCTGTCTGACTCTCTACCTGTCTTACTCTCTACCTGTGTGTCTGTCTACCTGTCTCTCTACCTGACTGACTCTCTACCTGTCTGACTCTCTACCTGTCTGACTCTCTACCTGTCTGGGCTCTCTACCTGTCTGGCTCTCTCTACCTGTCTTACTCTCTACCTGTCTGACTCTCTCTACCTGTCTCTTTCATCGTCTCTTTCTACCTGTCTTACTCTCTACCTGTCTCTTTCATCGTCTCTCTACCTGTCTTACTCTCTACCTGTCTCTTTCACTGTCTCTCTCTACCTGTCTGTCTCTCCCTGAATGTCTCTATAACTCTCTCTAGTTGTCTGACTATTTCTCTACCTGTCTCTCTCTCTACCTGACTCTCTCTCTACATGTCTGTCTTTTATCCTCTCTCTCTCTCTCTCTACATGTCTGTCTCTCTCCCTGGCTGACTCTCTAACTCTCTCTACCTGTCTCTCTCTCTGCTTGTCTCTCTTTCTATCTTCTATCTGTCTATCTTTCTAACTGACGGTCTCTAGCCATCTGTCTCTTACTCAATCCAGTCTGTCTTTCATGCTATCTTTTTCCTGTCTGTCTACCTGTCTCTCTCCCTCCCTGTCTAACTTTCACTCTACCTATTACCTGTATCTTTCCATCTCTCATCCTGTCTCTGTCTCTACCTGTCTATCTCTCTCTCTGTCTGTCTGACTCTTCCTGTCTGTCTACCTATCTGACTCTCTCTCTAACTGTCTGTCTGACTCTCTCTCTACCTGTCTGACTCTCTCTTCCTGTCTCTTTCTACCTGCCTGTCCCTCTCCCTGTCTGATTCTCTCTCTGTACCGGTCTCTCTACCTGTCTGTCCCTCTCCAACTCTGTCTACCTGTCTGTCTATCTCTCTACATGTCTCTCAATACCTGTCTGACTCTCTACCTGCTCACCCTACCTATCTGACTCTCTCTCTACCTGTCTATCGCTCTCTCCCAATACCCGTCTGTCTCTCTATCTCTTTGTACCTGTATGACTTTCTCTCTGAATGTCTGTGTCTCTCTCTCCTGTCTGTCTGTCTCTTCACCTGTCTCTCTCTCTCCCTGTCTGTCCTCAGACCCGTCCATGCCTGAGTCTGACAGGAACAAGATTGCCATCGGAGCTTCAGGACTGAGTCTGGGTCTGGTCTTATCTCTGGCTGGATTCATCTACTACAAGAGCAAGACCCGAGGTCAGACTAGTGCTCCATGTAGATCAGTTCAGACCTCTTTACAGGACATTAGACCAGTTTCACAATAGTTCCTCTGTCTAAGAAGTTCCAGACCAGGTCCAGATAGTTCCAGTCTCACAGGAGTTACAGACCAGGTCCAGATAGTTCCAGTCTCACAGGAGTTACAGACCAGGTCCAGATAGTTCCAGTCTCAGAGGAGTTCCAGACCAGGTCCAGATAGTTCCAGTCTCAGAGGAGTTCCAGACCAGGTCCAGATGGTCTCAACGCTGTTTATCTTTACAACTCCTTCTGAAACCGGTCTCTAAGAGTTCTCTAAACCTTTTTGTTTTGTTTATTTTCAGACCAGTTCAGTTCTAAGGACTAATGTGAGGATGTGTTGTCTCTTCTCTTTAATCCAGGACGGATTCTGGTTCCCAGTAGTTGATTCTGGACCTGGTTCTGGTCCTGCAGCTGTTTGTCAGATGGAATAAAAAAAAGCTGCTGCTGCTTCAACCTGCTTCGTGTGTTTCCAGCTCTGCAGACTGTCGGTGCTGGTGCTGGATTCTCTCATGATCTGGAATCTGAACTCAGCTGGTCTGAACCTGACCCATGACTGTGGAATCTGATGGTCCTGGACCAGGTCTGAACCTGACCCAGAACTGTAGTGTTACTCTGATGGTCCTGGACCAGGTCTGAACCTGACCCAGGACTGTGGTGTTACTCTGATGGTCCTGGACCAGGTCTGAACCTGACCCAGGACTGTGGTGTTACTCTGACAGTCCTGGACCAGGTTTAGTCTGGACTCTGGTGTATCCCAGCTGGATCTGAACTATGATTCTTTACTGTGTGAAATCAATATTTTACAGCTGCTTATATAATAACTCTGGTCTCAACATATAATCCAGGAATCTGAGGACGGGGGCTGCAGGTTGTGTGATTGGTAGATTTCTATAAGATTTTTAAATATAAATTTCTATAAGATTTAAATTAGATTTCTGTAAGATTTAAATTAGATTTCTATCAGATTTCTGTATTTTTCTGGTGTGGAACATGTTCTGAGCCTAATAAACTGATCAGAAACCTCTCTGTGGATTTATTAACCAGATAAGAAACTATAAAATAATAAAGTATTTCATCTATAAAGATGTCTCATAACAACATCTTCACCAACAGATTAACTGAGTCCGTCAGGGACCTCCGATGAGTTTAGTCCTTCAGTAGTGTGCTGCATTTATAAAGTGCTTTTCTAGTCTTAACTACCCAAAGCACTTTTACAGGAACCATTCACACACTATTAGATAGACACTCACACTCCGATGGCGCAGCTTCAGGGTTCAGTGTCTTGCCCAAGGACACTTTGACATGGGACTGCAGGGCCAGGGATTGAACCACCAACCTTCCAATTGGCAAGTAACCGCTCAACCACTGAGCCACAGCCGCCACTACGGCTAGTAAGACCCCCTCCCCCCTCCCAGCATATAGCCTACTGTAGTGTTCCCCCCCCCCCATCATATAACCTACTGTAGTGTTCTAGAACTTAAAGAGAGTCCAGACTTAGTGGTCCCCCTGTCTGGTCTCTGGTGAACAGCAGATTCTCTGATAGAGGATCAGAACTCGTGTCTCTGCTGCAGGTTTTAACATCTGGATTCAGATCATGAAACATCTCCAGAGTTCAGTTTGTTCTTTCAGACCTGAGCTCTGTTCCAGTTTCCTGATCAGTTTCAGTTCCAGTGGTGTTGGACCTGCGTTTAGGACATTTACTGCTGCTGTCCAGGACTAACAAACCAGATCTGGTCCCGTTCAGAGACCGGTGATATCAACCGTGGGATTTAAAGCCGATGCTGCCACCTACAGGCCGACCTCTGGACCTTCATCTACAGGTCCAGGAGGAGTTCTGATGATCTTAACTGACAGTTAACTGACAGTTAACAGTGTCCATGTGGACGTAATGAGGAGTTACCACTGAATATATTACATTAATATTATTACATTATATGTATATCTGACAGTATAATGTCAGAACTAACTGACGGTTTCTAGTCCCGTCTGTACCGATGAGATATCAGTTCCTGTTGTCAGTTATATGTAACACAATATATCAACTATTATTGGATGTATCAACAACATATCAACTATAATTGGATGTATCAACAATATATCAACTATTATGGGATGTATTGTACATGGAGGTCATTATTCATGTTCCCCTGACCATGAATTGTAATAACGTTGTTGATCTTCTGACTTTAATCAGCTGTGTCCATTACTTTGCTTTATCAAAGTAAACAACCTGTTATTTACTCAGACAGCTTCTAAACAACTGCATCAAACAACAGTAGTGGGAAGTAACGCAGTACTTTTACTAAGTACTGTACTCCAGTACAGTTTTCATGTGGGGGTCGCGAAAGTTTTGGTTGCTTAGACTTTTTTAAATATTTTTTAAATATTTATGTTTTTGGAGGTTATTTGTAACCTAATACTCCTTGATACTTTACTACATGTATCTGACAGATAAGAAACATGAAATCAGAGTAAAATCAGACCCTGGGCGACCCGAACCACCTGCCGCCGGTCTGTAGCCTAGGAAACCGTGCTGCAGCCGGTCTGTAGCCTAGGAAACCGTGCTGCAGCCGGTCTGTCGCCTAGGAAACCGTGCTGCAACCGGTCTGTCGCCTAGGAAACCGTGCTGCGTTACCTTTAGCTACCAATAGTGGACGTTTCAAAATGAACTCAGCACTGACTCACATTTTTACAATAAATAAAAACTGCCAAGAGACCGAAATAAATACACAAACTACACAAAACATCTCAAAGAGAACTCAGTTTAAACTAACAAGACGATCTTCATCTTAAATGCTGGTCCCCAGGGGGTCTGTTGGGTCTGAGATCTATCAGCAGCGCTGTGTTAAAGTGTACTCAGGAAATATCAGTTTCATTAGAAACACTGCAGAATGGACAGACAGCTAAAGTAAAAGAGACCACCAACAACAGGGAACTCCTCTGGGTGTCTCCTGGTTTTATCTCTGTTTCTACCCAGACCCAGAGGTGGACTCCAGGCTGGGACCACGGGACTCTTTATCACAGCAGCACATGGTTCAGGGTTTCCATCTCTGTTTCTACCCAGACCCAGAGGTGGACTCCAGGCTGGAACCACGGGACTCTTTATTACATACAGCACATGGTTCAGGGTTTCCATCTCTGTTTCTACCCAGACCCAGAGGTGGACTCCAGGCAGGGACCACGGGACTCTTTACCACATACAGCAAATGGTTCAGGGTTTTAACTTTACCTTGAATTACTGACATACCGTCCCCTAACAAAGCTTTACTAGCTTTAGCTGATGAAATCAAAGCTGCCTAACATTATTATCCACTTACCTGATCAACGCCGTGCTCCCAGCCTGTCCTCTCTGATTGTCCTCTCGTTGCACAAACAGGTCCTTGAAGATTGTCCTCTTGCTACCCAAACGCGTCCCTTGAAGCTGGTTGAAGTTAGCTTATGGACGTGAAGCTACAGAATTATGCCCTTAAATACTGAACTTGTAATGGATTGGTCCCTCCACCTTACCATCTCAGCCTAGTCTAGCACGAGGACACGCTCGTCTGCTAACACATGGGACCGGGTCCGGGGGCTTTGTGTCTGGTCTCAAGGTCGTGTCTGGTCTCAAGGTCGTGTCTGGTCTCAAGGTCGTGTTTAGTCTCAGCTCTTTTATATTCTCTCAAACATTAGGAATAAAAACTACAACTGTAATCTAAATCTTAATGTAAGGTATCCAGAGGACACGCTCTATCCCATCCAGGGAAATCAGAAATGTTGACAATTAGGACCATGCGGGACCTGGTTCTCTCTATTTAATTATAACACCCCCACCCCTCACTCGGCCGGTCTGTCCCCTTACAAATTGATGTTAGGCCAAGAGCCCAGCTGCCAGTGGACTTCCTCCTGCGGCAAGTCTAAGAACCTGATGGTGCAGGAGTTTGTCGGTGGATCCAGGACCACCAGAAGGTCCCCTCACCACTGAATTAGCACAACTACATCATCTCCCAGGACCAGTGAGGGAGAGCCAAGTGGAGGATCAAGATCAAGATCATCGCCTCTTTTAGGGAGCAATCAGGACCTCTTCGTGCATTGTGGTCCAGTCTGGTCCAGTGTGGTCCAGTGTTGTCCAGTGTGGTCCACTGTGGTCCGGTGTGGTCCAGTCTGGTCCAGTGTGGTCCAGGGAGCAGGGTACTCTCCAGGAGACTGCGTGACCCGTGATGATATTTATTACACTTCATATGAATACATGAATCAGACAGAAAGTTCAGCTTTTATAAGGAATTTATTTCAATATTTCAATATTTGAATTTAATTAATAACTAATTATTTCATTATACAACAAGTCGACCCATAAGCCTTCTGTGTGTGTGTGTGTGTGTGTGTGTGTGTGTGTGTGTGTGTGTGTGTGTGTGTGTGTGTGTGTGTGTGTGTGTGTGAGTGTGTGTGTGTCAAAGGCTAATAAATATATTCAGATATACGTTAATAAAGTGTTTCTGTCAGTGCTCAGAAAGAAAAGACCTCAGGTAACCCCGTGTGAGTGTGTGTGTGTGTGTGTGTGTGTGTGTGGTGTGTGTGTGTGTGTCTCTGTGTGTGTGTGTGTGTGTGTGTGTGGTTGCGTGTATGTGTGTGTAATGATGATTATGTCTATTATAGTAATATTTTGATTTATTCACATGACCCTGATATTCAGTCTTAAAAACCCCAGCGTGGGAGCAGCAGTGGCCATTTTAGATCCTCCATCAGTCCCAGATGGATCTCCCAAAGCATTGTGGGTAAGGACCAGTGAGGACATGTCCCGCCCCCACCTGAACCGTTCCTGTTCAGGAGCAGAGAATCATGGGTACTGTACTTCCAGGATTGTAGCTAGAAGGTCTTTAACTGGGACTTGTGGGTAATGTAGTCTTTCTGTGCTGTAGATATGCTGTTGGTGGTGTGATCCTTCTCTGGAGCTAGGAACTGTGGGTAATGTAGTCCACAGCCTTTTGCTTATAAAAATGAAATGTTCAGTGTCAGTTCCACCTGCAACCGATGGTTGTGGATGCTAAAGTCCAGATGAGGAGGGTTTGGGGTAGTGTGGTCCAAACAATGTGGCATTGTGGGCATTGTAGTCCAGTACATGAGGGAATTGGGTGTTACAGTCTGTGCATAATGGGATTGTTGGTGTTCTAGTCCAGACAGAAGGGAGTTTATGGTGTTGTAGTCCAGACAGAATGGAGTTTAGGGAGTTGTAGTCCAGACAGAAGGGAGTTTAGGGCATTGTAGTCCAGACAGAAGGGAGTCTAGGGCATTGTAGTCCAGACAGAAGGGAGTTTAGGGCATTGTAGTCCAGACAGAAGGGAGTTTATGGCGTTGTAGTCCAGACAGAAGGGAGTTTAGGGCGTTGTAGTCCAGACAGAAGGGAGTTTAGGGCGTTGTAGTCCAGACAGAAGGGAGTCTAGGGCGTTGTAGTCCAGACAGAAGGGAGTTTAGGGCATTGTAGTCCAGACAGAAGGGAGTTTAGGGAGTTGTAGTTCAGACAGAAGGGAGTTTAGGGCGTTGTAGTCCAGACAGAAGGGAGTCTAGGGCGTTGTAGTCCAGACAGAAGGGAGTTTAGGACGTTGTAGTCTAGACAAAGGAGGTTAGGACGTTGTAGTCCAGACTGAAGGAAGTTTAGGACGTTGTAGTCCAGACAGAAGGGAGTTTAGGGCGTTGTAGTCCAGACAGAAGGGAATTTAGGGCATTGTAGTCCAGACAGAAAGGAGTTTAGGGAGTTGTAGTCCAGACAAAAGGGAGTTTAGGGCGTTGTAGTCCAGACAGAAGGGAGTTTAGGACGTTGTAGTCTAGACCGAAAGGTTAGGACGTTGTAGTCCAGATTGAAGGGAGTTTAGGGTGTTGTAGTCCAGACAGAAGGGAGTTTAGGACGTTGTAGTCCAGACAGAAGGGAGTTTAGGACGTTGTAGTCCAGACAGAAGGGAGTTTAGGGCGTTGTAGTATAACAGAAAAGAGTTTAGGAAGTTGTAGTCCAGACAGAAGGGAGTTTAGGGCGTTGTAGTCCAGACAGAAAGAGTTTAGGGTTTTGTAGTCCAGACAGAAGAGATTTTAGGGTGTTGTAGTACAGACAGAAAAGATTTTAGGGAGTTGTAGTCCAGACAGGAGATATTTTAGGGTGTTGTAGTCCAGACAGAAGGGAGTTTAGGGCGTTGTAGTCCAGACAGAAAGGAGGTTAGGGTGTTGTAGTCCAGACAGAAGGGAGTTTAGGGTTTTGTAGTCCAGACAGAAGGGGATTGTGGGAGATGAAGAATAGCAGAGCCCCCTCTATGGTGTTGTGGTGCAGGCAGAGGGGGATTGTGGGTGTTGTAGTCTAGTGTTTGATACTTTAAGCCCTGAATAGACTGTGTGTTTGAGCCCCATTGTTTTATTTACAGTCACACAAGTCGTTATGTACACTACACACAAACACACACGCACACACACTCACGCACACACACCATTTTCACATTACGTAAATAAATCAATAGATAAATCAATAAATCAATAGATAAATCAATAAATAAATAGATAAATCAATAAATAAATAGATAAATCAATAAATAAATAGGATATTATAAATATTCATTACAACTGAACCCTAGAGTCCTGATCCATCATCAGAACATCTTCCTCAGGTCGACGGCGTCCGTCCAATCACCTCGCAGCTTGTCTTCACCCCGGAGAGGAAGATAAGAAGCCGTCGGGTCATGTGGGCCGTATCCATGGAGACGGCGTCCGTCGTAGGCAGGGCATCCAATCAGAGTCGGTCGCGAGCGGGAACCCAGATGTACGGGCCGCTCTGCTCCTCGATGACGGCTTTCACCAGATGGTAGACCTCCTCGAAGCTGTCGCCGTGGACGATGGCTGCACACACACACACACACACACACACACACACACACACAGACACACACACACACACACACACACACACACACACATGACACACACACACACACACACACACACACACACACACACACACACACACACACACACACACACAGTTAACACCTAACCATTAACTCTAGAGTTTGTCTTGTAGCTGATGAAGTGGTTTTTACCCGTGAAACACTCGAGGAAGTCTTGTTCCAGTTTGATCGCTCGATCCAGAGCTTTCCTGGCCTGGTCCTCGGACAGACGCTTATTCAGATCCCTACACACACACACACACAGACACCCACACACACACACACACACACACACACACACACACACACACACACACATGCACACACACACACACACACACACACACACACACATGCACACACACACACACACACACACACACACACACACACACACACACACACACACACACACACACACACACACACACACACACACACACACACACACACACACACACAAACACAGAGATTAAATAGATATTATATGAGATTAGATGAGATTAGATTGTTGTGGTTTGGGGTTTTGGGTTGTCCCCTCTCTTGGTCCTGTCTTGTCTCCTGGTGTTGGTGTCTCAGTTCCTCCCCGGTCTGGTGTGGTTGTCTCTGTCTTGTGTTCCCTTGTTAAGTGTCTGTTTGTTCTACTTCCTGTTTTATTTTGATAGTCTGGTTTCCTGTCTGGTCTAGTCTTGTCCAGCTTTACTTCCTGTCTGTCTGATTGTCCTGCCCCGCCCTAATGTGATCCACCTGACGTCTCACCTGTCCCCCGTTACCTCGTTACCTCTGTATTTAACCCCTGTGATCCGTTGCCAGATCTCTTTGAAGTCTGTGTTCCTGTCGTTGTGTCCGGTGTTTCCTATTGTTTTCCCCGTTGGCTTTTTTCCCCGTGAGTTTTAACTTCCCTTTATTCCAGATTATTCCCTGTATTCCAGATTATTCCCTGTGGATTATTCCCTGTGAGTTTTCCAGCCCTTGTGCTCTGTCTTTTGGTTTTTCCTGCTCCCTGTGTATTTTGTTGTTTAGCTTGGACTTTGTTGCTCTGCTTGTTGTTAATAAAGCTTGTTCAGCACTCCCCTACTCTGCATTCTGGTCCTCCTTCATGTCAAACTGTCACTTAGATAGAGATTAGATCAGATAGAGATTATATTAGATTAGATAGATCTTAGATTAGAAACAGATTAAATTATATTTAGATTAGATAGACACACAAACCCCAAACACACCTGTTATATTTGCAGGGGAATAAAAAACAAATCAACTAAACCAGTTTTGACCTATTAGCCATCTGTTGCTCTGATTGGTTGTAGGTCTATCTGTTGCTCTGATTGGTTGTAGGTCTATCTGTTGCTCTGATTGGTTGTAGGTCTATCTGTTGCTCTGATTGGTTGTAGGTCTATCTGTTGCTCTGATTGGTTGTAGGTCTATCTGTTGCTCTGATTGGTTGTAGGTCTATCTGCTGCTCTGATTGGTTGTAGGTCTATCTGTTGCTCTGATAGGTCTATCTGTTGCTCTGATTGGTTGTAGGGTTGCTCTGATTGGTTGTAGGTCTATCTGCTGCTCTGATTGGTTGTAGGTCTATCTGCTGCTCTGATTGGTTGTAGGTCTATCTGTTGCT
This sequence comes from Etheostoma perlongum, assembly GCA_026937815.1. Classification (NCBI taxonomy): domain Eukaryota; kingdom Metazoa; phylum Chordata; class Actinopteri; order Perciformes; family Percidae; genus Etheostoma; species Etheostoma perlongum. The sequence continues at coordinate 22,241,791 of CM049389.1, read as the reverse complement.
CTGATTGGTTGTAGGTCTATCTGTTGCTCTGATTGGTTGTAGGTCTATCTGTTGCTCTGATTGGTTGTAGGTCTATCTGCTCTGATTGGTTGTAGGTCTATCTGCTGCTCTGATTGGTTGTAGGTCTATTGTTGCTCTGATTGATTTGTAGGTCTATCTGTTGCTCTGATTGGTTGTAGGTCTATCTGATTGGTTGTAGGTCTCTGATTGGTTGTAGGTCTATTTGTTCAGGTCTATCTGTTGCTCTGATTGGTTGTAGGTCTATCTGTTGCTCTGATTGGTTGCAGGTCTATCTGTTGCTCTGATTGGTTGTAGGTCTATCTGCTGCTCTGATTGGTTGCAGGTCTATCTGTTGCTCTGATTGGTTGTAGGTCTATCTGTTGCTCTGATTGGTTGCAGGTCTATCTGTTGCTCTGATTGGTTGCAGGTCTATCTGTTGCTCTGATTGGTTGTAGGTCTATCTGTTGCTCTGATTGGTTGCAGGTCTATCTGTTGCTCTGATTGGTTGCAGGTCTATCTGTTGCTCTGATTGGTTGTAGGTCTATCTGTTGCTCTGATTGGTTGCAGGTCTATCTGTTGCTCTGATTGGTTGCAGGTCTATCTGTTGCTCTGATTGGTTGTAGGTCTATCTGTTGCTCTGATTGGTTGCAGGTCTATCTGTTGCTCTATTGGTTGTGGTCTATCTGCTGCTCTGATTGGTTGTAGGTCTATCTGTTGCTCTGATTGGTTGTAGGTCTATCTGCTGCTTTGATTGGTTGTAGGTCTATCTGTTGCTCTGATTGGTTGTAGGTCTATCTGTTGCTCTGATTGGTTGTAGGTCTATCTGTTGCTCTGATTGGTTGTAGGTCTATCTGTTGCTCTGATTGGTTGCAGGTCTATCTGGTGCTCTGATTTGTTGTAGTTCTTGGTTGGTTGGTGGGCTCTTTCATCTCGGTTTGGGTAAGGAAGTCTCTAGGTCTGATTCCTACCTGGTATTTGGGAGACCTGAACCAAACATGACCAGGTCTTTAACTGACGGCTCAGTGACTTACAGGATGTTCTCCAGGGATCGGGGCCGGATGAAGATGGCGATGGGTTGAAGCTGAGCGGCCTGCAGCCTCCTCACAGCGTTGGCCGACACGTCCAGGATGCAGTGCTTCCCCTGGTGACACACACACAGACACATGGTTACCACGGTAACTGTAACTAGGTTTGCACCTAATCCAGATTTTTGGGGTTCGGTGGACTACCACAGTAACCACATGATTGAAGTACAGCGTCCTGGGCTGGGACCGTCCCTCCTAACTGGACCTGAAGCTGCTGCATGGTGGTCTGGAGATGCCTTCAGGTACAACTCATGTTTGTTTGGATGTTTCACAACAAATGTTGTAACCACGGCGATGTTGTGTAGTGTTTAGGGTCCTTGCCGCCACGAAACAAACCTGTGCTGCAGACTGAACATGTCGCTGGACCTGAACGGCTTCTTTTGACTGAAAGTCCTGCCAAACATCCCTTTCTCTGCTCACGAATTCCATTTTCACTCTCTCACCGCCTGCTGCATCTAACGCTCCACCTACGTAAACACCTTCCTGTAATCAATGGCGGTGTCACCATGGCAACCAGCGTAGTACGCCTAGTGCAAGCGTAGGGAGAACCCAGTCAAAAAGCCCAATATTGGGCCGAATCCTAGATTCGGCGCATCCCTGACTGGACAACCATATCACCCTGCTGCCACAGCGAGCCTCACCTGCCCGGTCACCCTCACCTGCCCGGCGAGCCTCACCTGCCCAGCCACCCTCACCTGCCCGGTCACCCTCACCTGCTCAGCCACCCTCACCTGCCCGGTCACCCTCACCTGCCCGGCGAGCCACACCTGCCCGGCGAGCCTCACCTGCCCGACGACCCTCACCTGCTCGGCCACCCTCACCTGCCCGGTCACCCTCACCTGCCCGGCGAGCCTCACCTGCCCAGCCACCCTCACCTGCCCGGTCACCCTCACCTGCCCGGTCACCCTCACCTGCCCGGTCACCCTCACCTGCCCGACGACCCTCACCTGCCCAGTGAGCCTCACCTGCCCAGCCACCCTCACCTGCCCAGCCACCCTCACCTGCCCGGGGACCCTCACCTGCCCGGCGACCCTCACCTGCTCGGCGACCCTCACCTGCTCGGCCACCTGCCGGACGCTCTGCACCGACGTCCCGTACAGGTGGTTGTTGTACTGCCCCGCTCGATGAAGCGGTGCGACTGGATGTCGCGCTCCATCTGTTCCCGCGACGACACAAAGTGGTAGTCCCGGCCGTCGGCCTCGTAGTCCCTCTGGGGGCGGGTCGTGTCTGCGGAGGGAGAGCGACATCACTTCCTGTTTGTGTGAGTCATGTTTTCTGTGTTAACAAGACTTACGAGGAACGCAGGAGCCAAACTTGTCCGGGAAGTCAGACAGCAGGTCGTCGTTGACTCGGTCTTTGGTTGGACCCAGGATGATGACGGGACGAGCGTAGTCCACTGCCGACACACACAGGGAACTTCGTTTAGACCAGAGCCAACTTTATTGGCATTGCACAAGTAAGGACAACCAGTACAAGGACATGCATCTAACCAGTAATCATTGAAAGTGTTAAAAGACATAAAACACAGGATGCAGTATGATCATGTTGGTCCGTTATTAAAGTCTATAGTGATCAGAGGTAGTCAGGCAGACCATAGTCCAGATGATAGTGGACAGGGTGCAGTATGATCATATATAGTGTATTGTTGAGGTGTATTAATAATTAAGGAAGACCACAGGTACTTTATTCCCACCTGTCTTTACAACATGTGACATTCTGAGTCTTGGTCAGCAGCTAAAATCATCCTTTAGTGTCAGTTGTTTTACCCCGCCCACCCATCTTTTCCTGAGTCTATGTCCTGGTTTTTAAATGTGAAGTCCTCCTGTTTGCCCGAGTCGCTGCGTTCCAGGCACAGTTTTTACCCCGTAGGTCACGACTCACCACTGGGTCCCGTTGTTATGTAGTCTACATATCTAGATGCAGCCTAGTGGCAGAACATGTGATCTGCAGCCAGGGTCGGTCTCCGCTGGCCTGGGAGCCGGAAAAACCAAATTCTGGTCAGGCCAATCACATCGTGTATAGAGTCGGTGGGTGGGGCTTAACATAATGAAGGCAGAGTTGAGATGGTTTGGCGTGAACTCCCTGCTACTTGAAAACAAGATGGCTGCTGCTGGAGAACGGAGGTCTGTCCAATCGACTCTGGGGGACTGGAGTTAATCTCTGAAGTCCTTCTTAAAGATGAGGTCGGAGGTTAAAGTTGAACCAACCGGCGTTGCCCTATCCTATTGGTGCAGAAGGAATCTGAAAGACAGCAGTTTGTCCCGCTCCTCAGACTGAGCCCAGCCAATGGGGACCCTAACCCCACATCTGGATGATGGTCTGGCTGGTCAGGGTGGCTGTTATGCTGCATGACACTTAATGGACGTTTTTTTAAATGACGCAAAATCGGTTGTGACCAAGATCGTTAAAAAAGTGACGTCCAGATTCCCAAAAGGCCCGACCAAGCCAAGAAGAAGGACTTGGACGCCCCCTGCGTCTGACTGAGACGCCAAAGGAGACGGCGAAGGCACTTAACAAGACTCGGTTCCTGACTCGCTGGGAGTGAGGAACCGAGACAAAAGACGATCAGGGACAGGTGTTTCTGTTTGTGGTGATGGATGGGGTACAGGGAACGGAGGATGGGGGATCAGCGCCTCTCTTAGTAGCTGGGGGTCTCGATGGGGGTCTTTTTGGGGTCGTTTTCTGTCTTTTTGTTTTGGTGTTTTCTGTCTTTTTGGTGTTTTCTGTCTTTTTGGTGTTTTCTGTCTTTTTTTGGATAATTTTCCGTCTATTTGGGCTCGTTTTGACTTAGAAAACTTTAATGTCCCCGAGAGTTAATTAGTTGGACAGAGCCAGCGTATTGAACCTTAATCCTCAGACACGGATCCAGATATCTACAGCATCATTGATCTATACACACATAATAAATAGAATGGAGTACAAGGAGTATAAATACATAGATAAAACTACATACACGTACCTGTAATCCTCCAGTCATACCCTCCCTACAGCTTATTTCTATGTTTGTCTGTGTTCTGAGTCTCTTTGTGGTAATATCCACGCTCTAAGGGTCTCATTTTGTGTCTTTGTGATCATGTTGTGTATCTTTTTAGTCGTTTTGCGTCTCTTTGTGTTGGTGTCTGTTTTAAGGCCCCGGATCAGTTTTTGCAGTAAGCTCATGTGTAAGAGACAGATTGAATAGTTTCCACTGAGGTCAAAGGTCAGTGGAGTCCTTACCTTCGATCTGGGTGACGAGCTCGTAGCTGTGGACGAATTCTCGACCTGCGAGCAGAAGACACTCCGTTACACACTGAACACGTTATTATTCACTTCCTGTTTGCTGAGCGAGCAGAAGCTGTACCTTTCCCCTTCATGCGGGACCACTCCTTCCTCTCCACTCTGAAACACAGAGACACGAGACTCTTAAGAGACTCCAGATACAGTATCAGGGACCACTAAGGTCTATATAAAAGAGACTCCAGATACAGTATCAGGGACCACTAAGGTCTATATAAAAGATACTTCAGATACAGTATTAGGGACCACTAAGGTATATATAAAAGAGACTTCAGATGCAGTATTAGGGACCACTAAGGTCTATATAAAGACACTTTTGATACAGTATTAGGGACCACTAAGGCCTATATAAAAGAGACTTCAGATACAATGGGGGGGACCACTAAGGTCTAAATAAAAGAGACTTCAGATACAGTATTAGGGAACCACTAAGGTCTATATAAAAGAGACTTCAGATACAGTATTAGGGGACCACTAAGGTCTATATAAAAGAGACTTCAGATACAGTATTAGGGGACCACTAAGGTCTATATAAAAGAGACTTCAGATGCAGTATTAGGGACCACTAAGGTCTGTATAAAAGAGACTTCAGATACAGTATTAGGGGACCACAAAGGTCTATATAAGAGAGACTTCAGATACAGTATTAGGGACCACTAAGGTCTATATAGAGACTTCAGATACAGTATTAGGGGACCACTAAGGTCTATATAAAAGAGACTTCAGATACAAACACAACTTTTGCAAAGAGAAACAGTTAGTTCTTCTAAACTAAGACTTCTTCAGACTGAAACTGTGGAGGATCCAGTACGTAACCCTGAGGAACTCCTTAATAAACGTGAATGAATGAGCGTGTTTGTGAACCTGTGTTTGGATGGGATGTATCCCAGCTCCTCCATCTCGCCCTGCTGGTTCACCCGTCTGGCCTGCCACCACTCGGCGTCGCTGGTGTCCATCACATGAAGAACCTCACCGAAGTTAAAGTCCAGAGCCTGCGAGAGGACGCCGCAGTCCCACTGCTTATCGTAGTCGAACAGCGCCCTGAA
>CM049389.1:22226384-22231384 GCA_026937815.1 Etheostoma perlongum | reverse complement strand
CCCTCCTCATCTCCTCCCCTCCTCCCCTTCCCTTCCCCTTGTCTCCTCCCCTCCTCGTCTCCTTGTCTCCTCCCTCCTCGTCTCCTCACCTCCTCCCCTCCCCGTTTCCTCCCCTCATCTCCTCCCCTCCTCCCCTCGTCTCCTCCCCTTCCCCTCCTCCGTCTCCTCCCCCTCCCCTCGCCTCCCCCCTCCTTGTCCCCTCCCTCCTCCCCCCCCGTTTCCTCCCTCTCTCCTCCCCCTCCTCCCTCGTCTCCTCCTCCTCCCCTCCCCCTCCCTCCACTCCTCCTCGCCTCTCCTCCTCTCCTCCTCGCCTCCTCGCATCCTCCCCTCCTCCTCTCACCTCCTCGTCTCCTCCCCTCCTCGTCTCCCCTCCTCCCCTCGCCTCCTCGTCTCCTCCCCCCTCCTCCCCTCGCCTCCTCCCCTCGTCTCCTCCTTTCCTACCTTTGGGTCCCTTCATGAGCTTGATCCCCTCCTCGCCGGTGGGGGCGTCTCCGTCGTCTCCTACAGCCCTCCTTGTCTCCTTCAGCCTCCTCGCATCCCGCCTCCGCAGCGCCTCCCCCTCGTCTCCCCCGCCTCCTCGTCGTTAACCACGCATCCTCCCCTTCTTGCCTGGGGGGGGGTCCTCCCCGGGGGAGGGGGAGGGGGGAGGGGGGCCTCCTCCATTTATGATTGTTTTTTAAAACCTTTATTTTTGGGTCCCTTCATGTGAGCTTTGATGTGTGTGAGGCGCCGTGTGGGGGTGTCTCCCAGCACATACAGCCTGACGACAGGCCCCGCCTCCTTCAGCGCCTCCACGGCAATGGAGTGGGTGACCTCACGCACGTCCACGCGTTGTGTGAACACGATGCTGTCGCTCACCCTGGGGGGCTTGGGGTGTGTGTGGGGTGGGGCAGAGGAGGGAGCTTGGGGTTTCATTTATGATTGTTTTTTAAAACCTTTATTTGTGTGTGTGTGTGTGTGTGTGTGTGTGTGTGTGTGTGTGTGTGTGTGTGTGTGTGTGTGTGTGTGTGTGTGTGTGTGTGTGTGTGTGTGTGTGTGTGTGTGTGTGTGTGTGTGTGTGTGTGTGTGTGTGTGTGTCGTGTGTGTGTGTGTGTGTGTGTGTGTGTGTGTGTGTGTGTGTGTACCTGAGCCGTCCGTCCTGGGCTGCTGCCCCCCCGGGGATGATCTTGGTGATGAAGATGGACGGGTCGTCTCCGATGTGAGGGTTATCAGTTCCTCCTGCTATGCTGAACCCCAGACCAGAGTTACCCTGGTAACACACACACACACACACACACACAGACACACACACACACACACACAGAGACACACACACACAGACACACACACACACACAGAGACACACACACACACACCGATTACAGCATTATTTAAAATAGTTACTGTAGTTGAGGACTAATTGACTGAGTGATTAATTGATTAATTGATTGACTGATTAACTGATTAATTGGTTAATTGATTCACCGATTGAGTGATTAATTGATTAATTGATTAACTGATTAATTGATTAATTGATTAATTGATTAACTGATTGATTAGCAGCTGTCAGTGCTCTGTGAGCTGTCTGATGACAGCAGCTGGGAGTTCTTCTTCTCTCTTTCATAAAATAACCATGTGTATTGTGTTTATTGTTGTGTATATTGTGTGTAGATAGTTGTGCATTATTGTGTATATTGTGTGTAGATAGTTGTGAATTATTGTGTATATTGTGTGTATTGTGTGTATAGTGTGTATTACCCTCTCCAGAGTGATCTCTTCATACTACAGCTCTCCTTCTGATCTGTGTATATAGTGTGTATTATAGTGTGTATTATTGTGTATTGTGTGTATATAGTGTGTATTATAGTGTGTATTATTGTGTGTGTATATAGTGTGTATTATTGTGTGTATATAGTGTGTATTATTGTGTGTATAGTGTGTATTACCCTCTCCAGAGTGATCTCTTCATACTCCAGCTCTCCTTCTGATCTGCATATATAGTGTGTATAGTGTGTATTATTGTGTATTGTGTGTATATAGTGTGTGTATAGTGTGTATTATTGTGTGTATATAGTGTGTATTATTGTGTATAGTGTGTATTAGTGTGTATGTATTGTGTGTATATAGTGTCTGTAAGTGTGATTATTGTTGTATATAGTGTGTATTATTGTGTATCTGTGTATTATTGTATGTATAGTGTGTATTATTGTCTTCATATAGTGATCTGTGTATATTGTATGTATAGTGTGTATTATTGTATGTATAGTGTGTATTATTGTATGTATAGTGTGTATTATTGTATGTATAGTGTGTATATTGTGTGTATTGTGTGTATTATTGTGTGTATAGTGTATTATTGTATGTATAGTGTGTATTACCCTCTCCAGAGTGATCTCTTCATACTCCAGCTCTCCTTCTGATCTGTGTATATAGTGTGTATTGTGTGTATATAGTCTGTATTGTGTGTATATAGTGTGTATTATTGTGTGTATAGTGTGTATTATTGTGTATATTGTGTGTATTACCCTCTCCAGAGTGATCTCTTCATACTCCAGCTCTCCTTCTGATCTGTGTATAATGTGTATATTGTGTGTATAGTGTGTATATTGTGTATTATTGTGTGTATTGTGTGTATTACCCTCTCCAGAGTGATCTCTTCATACTCCAACTCTCCTTCTGATCCGTTCATCTGTAAAAACAGAAAAAGATTTTTTTAAATCAGGATCTCGTTTCCACGGCAACTCCATGGTAACAGCTGTTGAGCCCTCAGGGGGCCGGTTACCTAGGCAACTGTAACTGTAGCTATGGCGACCAACTTTCTCTCACATATTGTCTCCTCAACAACATGGTGATTACATCACTTCCTGCAATCTGCCGACATCCAAACACCTTCACACAGCCGGATTATTATTAATTATATAATATTAAATATTGTTTTCTCCAGGACATGAACACCTGTTTCATCTTGTAAACTTCTCCAGGTGAAAGTCTTGTGTTTTCTCCTTAACTTCTCCAGGACATGAACACCTGTTTCCTGGTGAAAGTCTTGTGTTTTCTTCTTAACTTCTCCAGGACATGAACACCTGTTTCCTGGTGAAAGTCTTGTGTTTTCTTCTTAACTTCTCCAGGACATGAACACCTGTTTCCTGGTGAAAGTCTTGTGTTTTCTTCTTAACTTCTCCAGGACATGAACACCTGTTTCCTGGTGAAAGTCTTGTGTTTTCTTCTTGGTTCTCCAGGACATGAACACCTGTTTCCTGGTGAAAGTCTTGTGTTTTTCTTCTTAACTTCTCCAGGACAAACACCTGTTTCCTGGTGAAAGTCTTGTGATTTTTCCTTAATTACATGAACACCTGTTTCCTGGTAAAGTCTTGTGTTTTCTTCTTAACTTCTCCAGGACATGAACACCTGTTTCCAGGTGAAAGTCTTGTGTTTTCTTCTTAACTTCTCCAGGACATGAACACCTGTTTCCTGGTGAAAGTCTTGTGTTTTCTCCTTATGACAACACTGGTTCCAGGGAGCAGATGGATCCTTCAAGGACTTGAGAAACTCAGTACCTGGGCAAGGATAATTCAAAGTCTTGGTGTCCATGGTGTGTGTCCATGGGGCTGAAGACTCTGGAACTCCCTTCCCCTGCATCACAGAGCAACCAGTCAAGAGTTCAGAATCTACCAGCACCATCCTGCTCCAAGTCCGTTGGCCTCTTTGGTCTATGCATTCCCTATGACAACAGTCGAGTCCTGAGGCCTCTTTGGTCTATGCATGCCCTATGACAACAGTTGAGTCCTTTGAAAGGAAGATCAGTGGCTTTCTTCAGAAGTGGCTGTGACCTAGTACAGGGATTTGAGGGACTGCAAGGTGTCATCAGGAAATGGAGGGCAGCAAACACAGTGGAGGTGGCAGTAACGCCTAGGCAACAGGCACTGGTCAGCATCATGACATCCGGCAGCCCAGGGTTGGGCTACTTCCCAAAGAACCAGGTGGGAAAGGCCCAGGGCAAGGAGATACACTGTCTACTTCACAAAGAGGTCCAAGCACATGTGAAGGAAGTAGGCTGAGTAGGGTGGTGGGTCTCAGGGGGCAGCAGCAAGCCTGGACAAGGTGGGAGAGTACACTGCAGCACAGGATCACCTGGGCAAAGATCATGCAGGGAGCCTTCCATTGCGTCCGGGTCCTGGTGCAAGCAGTCTACAATGCCCTTCCAAGCCCAGCTAGCCTCCACACCTGGGGGGAAAGTGAACCACCTTCCTGTCTACTTTTCTCTGGAAGAGGCTCTCTAGGTAGAGGCTCTCATCTCAGTAACTGCCCAGGGCCTTGCAGGTGGCTGCTATTGTTGGCACCACGACCAGGTGCTAAAAGCTGAGAGTGTAGCAGCCATCAGCACCAGCAAACACCACCACGCTCCAAATAATCTCTATTCAAAGAGAGACCAAACACCAGCAAGTCTGGTCTATGCAGCCTCTGACTGGCAGCTGCAGGCCGACCTGGGAGAGCAGCTGACCACATCACAACACCATCGCTCCTTAACTTCCAGGACCTGAGCTCTGCTCCCCTGCCAACCCCCCCCCCTCCCCCCCGACCTCCTCCCTACGAGGATCTTCACGCTCTTAGACAGTCATGAATATGTGGAATACATACCAATAACAGAGCTTTACTTTCCAGAGATATATGTACGAATGGTTCATGAGACCAGGCTGCAGACTGAGACCAGCAGAGACAACATGAACACAGCGCAGTTACACAGTCTGCAGGTTAAAAGGTCGTTTTCTCTGTCTGCCTGTCTGTCTGCCTGTCTGTCTGTCTGCCTGTCTGTCTGCCTGTCTGTCTGATGCCTGTCTGTCTGATGCCTGTCTGTCTGCCTGTCTGCCTGCCTGCCTGTCTGTCTGATGCCTGTCTGCCTGCTCTGTCTCTCTCTTTGTTTCTTTCTGTCTGGATGCCTGATCTTCAGCAGCAGGCATAACAGAGAGACTGTTACAGTTCACTGGGAATCAATTAAAGCTCACTTTGTTTCTTTCTACCTC
>CM049389.1:22206384-22218884 GCA_026937815.1 Etheostoma perlongum | reverse complement strand
GCTTAAACCAGCACATGTCAAGGCCGTCTTAAGTTTGCCAATGACCATTTGGATGATCCAGAGGAGTCATGGGAGAAGGTCATGTGGTCAGATGAGACCAAAATAGAACTTTTTGGTCATAATTCCACTAACCGTGTTTGGAGGAAGAAGAATGATGAGGACCATCCCAAGACCACCATCCCTACTGTGAAGCATGGGGGGTAGCATCATGCTTTGGGGGGGTTTCCTGCACATGGGACAGGGTGACTGCACTGTATTAAGGAGAGGAGGACCGGGGCCATGTTTTGGGAGATTTTGGGGAACAACCTCCTTCCCTCAGTTAGAGCGTTGAAGATGGGTCGAGGCTGGGTCTTCCAACATGACAATGACCTGAACACAGCCAGGAGAACCAAGGAGGGGCTCTGGAAGAAGCAGATCAAGGTTCTGGGGGGGCCTAGCCAGTCTCCAGACCTAAACCCAATAGAGAATCTTTGGAGGGAGCTCAAACTCCGTGTTTCTCAGCGACAGCCCAGAAACCTGACTGATCTAGAGAAGATCTGTGTGGAGGAGTGGGCCAAAATCCCTTCTGCAGTGTGTCAAACCTGGTGAAGAACTACAGGAAACGTTTGACCTCTGGAACTGCAAACAAAGGCTACTGGACCAAATATTAACATTGATTTTCTCAGGTGTTCAAATACTTATTTTCCTCACTGTACATGCATACATGCATGTATACATTAATTCATTAATTAATTCATTCATTCATTCATTCACTCATTCATTCAACCATTCATTTGTATAGGAAACAACAGAATAGAAGCACAAAAGATCATCAAGGAGCATCCTCCATTAAACAACTCCTCAAGGACTACAACTTCTGATCTCTACAGTCTCCTCAAGGACTACAACTTCTGATCTCTACAGTCTCAAGGACTACAACTTCTGATCTCTACAGTCTCCTTAATGCCTCCTCCATCTTCTACAAAGATCTTTGTCTCCTTTTCGTCTCCTTTTCTTTGCATTTTGACACATTTTGTACTCCACCTTCTGCAAGAATCTCCAGAGAAGAAGTTGAAATGGAAAATAAAACTCTAAACTGGAATTAGTCAGCCACAGTCACATATCTGGTCTGTCAGAGCCCCCCCACTGGAGCCTCTCTCCCAGTTTGGGGGTCACAGCCCCCCTGCTGGAGACACTCTCCCAGTTTGGGGGTCCCAGACCCCCCAGAACACCCCTGTTGCTCTTACTTTCCACATCTTTTCTAGCTCCTCTTTCAGCCCTTGGTATTTCTTGAGCTGTATATGTTCCTTCTTCTTGATGTTGTGTGTCTTGGGATTGCCACATCTATCACTACTGCCTTCTTCTGCTGTTTGTCCATCAACACCATGTCTGGTTGGTTAGCCATCACCAGTTTGTCAGTCTGGATCTTGAAGTCCCACAGGATCTTGCATCGGTCATTCTGGACTACCTTAGGAGGTGTCTTCCATGTTGACCTTGGGACTTCCAGCCCATCCTCGTGGCAGATGTTCCTGTACACTATGACAGCTACCTGGTTATGGCGTTCCATGTACGCACTTCCTGCCTGCATCTTACACCCTGCTGGTATGTGCTGTACTGTCTCAGGGGCATCCTTGCACAGTCTGCCCCTGGGGTCCTGCCTGGTGTGGTAGACCCCGGCCTCTATTGATCTTGTAGTGCCTGAGTGCCTGTTCTTGTGCTGCCATGGTTCCAGCCACTGGTGATTTCTTGATATTAGCCACTTCTTCTATTTGTCTGTGGTACACTGTTTGTGTGTGCAGCGGCTTGTCCCTCCATGACGTGTTCTTCATCTTCCTTGTCCTCACCTTCGGGTTTCTGCTGCCTGAGGTATTCACTAAGCCCTTCATCTTTGGGGCCATCTTTCTGATGTCCTCCTGGATCTTATTTCTGTTCATCCTGGACAGTGGTCTTGACACTCACTAGCCCTCGGCCTGAAATACGCTTGGTGTACAGTCTCAGGGTGCTGGACTTGGGGTGAAACCCTCCATGCATTGTGAGGAGCTTTCTCGTCTTGATGTCAGTAGCCTCTATCTCCTCCTTTGGCCAGTTTATTATACCAGCGGGGTATCTGATGACTGGCAGGGCGTATGTGTTGATAGCTGACTTTTCAGGACCTGCCTCACTCTTTGTAGGTATTTGGCTGTGGCGGTCTTCCTTGCTGCCTCCTCAGGGTTTCCGTTAGCCTGTGGCACCCCAAGGTATTTGTTACTATCCTGAACATCTGCAATGTGGCCTTCTGGTAGTTCAATCCCCTCAGTTCTGATCATCTTATAGCTGCATATATCTTATATATATTTATATATGTGTATATATATATATATATATATATATATATATATATATATATATATATATATGTATATATATATATATATATATATATATATGTATATGTGTATATATATGTATGTATATATATCCACCTGGATTCAAACCCAGAACCTTCTTACTATGAAGGTTCTTCAGCACAGCTGGAATTAAAAACCTTAACGATGGCTCAGAACCATCAGGTGTCCCAGGGATCCGCTTCAGGGACTCAGCAAGCTCACCAGGGCCCGTCCTAAGTGGAATGCAGCCATCCTGTCCTAAGTGGAACGCAGCCCATCCTGTCCTAAGTGGAACGCAGCCATCGTGTCCTAAGTGGAACGCAGCCATCGTGTCCTAAGTGGAACGCAGCCCTCCTGTCCTAAGTGGAACGCAGCCATCGTGTCCTAAGTCCTGTCCTTGGTACTGAGCCATCCTGTCCTCTTGGAACGCAGCCATCGTGTCCTAAGTGGGAACGCAGCCATCGTGTCCTTCAGTGGAACGCAGCCATCGTGTCCACTGAACGCAGCCATTGTCTTGATATGGAGCCAGCCATCGTGTCCTATTGGAACGCAGCCATTGTGTCCTAAGTGGAATGCAGCCATCGTGTCCTCCATGGAATGCAGCCATCTGTCCTAAGTCCTGTCCTCGGGTTCTGCGCAGCCGTGTGAGGTCCTAAGTGGAACGCAGCCATCGTGTCCTAAGTGGAACGCAGCCATCGTGTCCTAAGTGGAATGCAGCCATCGTGTCCTAAGTCCTGTCCTAAGTGGAACGCAGCCATCCTGTCCTAAGTGGAATGTAATGGACCAGATTCTGGTCCACTAGCCAGGTCCTACCAGACTCTGGTCCATTAACCTGCTCCTACCAAACTCTGGTACACTAGCTCGGTCCCACCAGACTCTGGTCCACTAGCCGGGTCCCACCAGACTCTGGTCCACTAGCCGGGTCCCACCAGACTCTGGTCCATTAACCTGGTCCCACCAGACTCTGGTCCATTAACCTGGTCCCACCAGACTCTGGTCCATTAACCTGGTCCCACCAGCCTCTGGTCCATTAACCTGGTCCTGGACCGTTACACGTCCAACATGAATTCTTATGTCTCTATTTGAGATGAAATAAAGTGAGTGCATCATGGGAAATGTAGTAGGGTGTCCAGTCCCGGCTATGGCCCTGCTAACAGCTAAAGCTAACTGCTAACTGCTAACAGCTAACTACATGCTAGTGTGATCATGCTATTCATACACAGAAAACAGGAGAGAGAGAGAGAGAGAGAGAGAAAGACATAGAAGAGAGAGAGAGACATAGAGAGAGAGACAGAGAGAGACATAGAGAGAGAGACATAGAGAGAGAGAGAGACAGAGAAAGAGAGACATAGAGAGAGAGAGAGAAAGAGAGAGAGAGAGAGAGAGAGAGAGAGAGACAGAGAGAGGAGAGAGAGAGAGAGAGACAGAGAGAGAGAGAGAGTGGAGAGAGAAAGAGAGACATAGAGAGAGAAGAGAGACAGAGAGACAGAGAGAGAGAGAGAGAGACATAGAGAGAGAGAGAAAGAGAGACAGAGAGAGAGAGACAGAGAGAGAGAGAGAGAGAGAGACAGAGAGAGAGAGAGGGTTGTGAATGAAAACATGACCGAAGCAGCAAACACACACATGAAACCTGATAAATTATCGTCATGTTTCACACGTGTCCTCGTAAAACATGCGTGTGCGTCTGTGTGTGTGTGTGTGTGTGTGTGTGTGCGTCTGTGTGTGTGTGTGTGTCTGTGTGTGTGTGTGTGTGTGTGTGTGTCTGTGTGTGTGTGTGTTTTACCGGTGCGTGCGGGCGGTCTGCTCTTACCTTGGTGGTGACAATGCAGAGGCAGTCCATATCCACAGTGGAACACAGCCAGTGGAACTGCACCACATTTCACACACACTCTCACACAGTCATGCTCGATCTCTCTCTCTCTCTCTCTCTCTCGTCTGTCTGTCCTCGCTCGCCTCCACTATCCCGCCGTCTGCCAGCACCAGGGCGAGAGAGAGAGGGGGGCAGGGGGGGTTGGGCTCCTGTTGCCATGGTGTTATGCAGCTGTTGCCCCGGTAATGCTGCTGCAGCTGTTGCTAGGTAACAGCAATGGGTGTTGGCATGTGGAATAGAGAGAGAGTGTCTGTGTGTGTGTGTGTGTGTGTGTACCTGTCCAGGTCTGTGTGTGTACCTTCCAGGGTGTGTGTGTGTGTGTGTGTGTGTGTGTGTGTGTGTGTGTGTGTGTACCTGTCCAGGTGGTGTGTGTGTGTGTGTGTGTGTGTGCGTGGACCTGTCCAGGTGTGTGTCTGTGTGTGTGTGAACCTGTCCAGGTGTGTGTGTGTACCTGTCCAGGTGTGTGTGTGTGTGTGTGTGTGTGTGTGTGTGTGTGTACCTGTCCAGGTGTGTGTGTGTGTCAGAGATGGGAAATAACGAAGTACAAATTCTTCGTTACTGTACTCAAGTAGATTTTTCAGATATTTTTACTTTACTTTACTATTTATTTTTGTGGCGACTTTTTACTTCTACTCCTTACATTTTAACACAAATATCGGTACTTTCTACTCCTTACATTGTACAAAATTGGCTCGTTACTTTAGTTTTGTACAAGAGGTTGTTATGAGGAAAATAGCGCGGACACGAGCGACACAGAGAGAGGTAGAGAGCCACACGGAGAAAAAAGTGTGAGAAAAGAAAAAGAGACTAGCTGTCCGGAGGATAATCAGCTGAGATCGTGTGTGCCTCTTTACTGTAAGTCATATAACTCATGTTGTCAGTTCACTTAAGCCTGTTGTTGGTCTATAGTTCTTGCACATTTAAAGTTAGTTAGCTAGTGGTTTTGGTGTGTTCTTCACCTGTTCACCAACTTCAGATACTGTAATTCAGTTGACAAGTGGATGAAAACTTAACTAGAGAGAAGTAGTCTCCGTCCGTGTATTAACAGACACACCTGGGGCAAAGTTGGAAACCAGAATCAGCTTTAATCCAGTCCTAATCTAGTCCTCAACTTTCACATCATTTCACTGGAGTTATTGTTATTATTGTTTACGTCATCAATACCATATTCAATCTAAATAGATGGGAATATATCTACTGTACGTTGCATTTGACGCATGACTAAGACAACTCAACAGATTCAGCATTCTGCATTAATTCACAGCAAATCATTGCTGCTTGATGGCGCTAACGTTAGCACATAGTAGTATGGATGGCGCTAACGTTAGCACATAGTAGTATGGATGGCGACATGATTGAAAATGAAGAAAACAGAGATCCGGCAGATAAGCAGCAAGACATTTCCAATCATCCTCAGCCTTATCTGAGAGAGATGTTTGAGACAGTAGGCATCAAGAAGGACTTCTGGCCAATGTTCTTAATTAATGTCTGTTTAGTATTTCATATTTTAATCCTTTATTTTCTTTCCAGAAGCCATATTTGAGCACACACACAAACATGTAGATGCATTTAAATGTTGGGAAGATTAAAAATAGAAACTGAATCTGTGAATTCTCACAGAATCACAACTAAATTCATATCTGGCTAATGAGATTCTTATTAACCATGGAGTCCCAGTTTCTGTCATAATAATCATATGTGATGTTTTAGGCCTATTGGCAGACATCCATTTAAAATGTAGCCATTGCCACATAAAGTGCGTGTCCTCCATGTCCACTGAAGTTTCCTCAGTGTCTCTCTAGTAACATTTGTGTGCTCCAGGTAGCTTAGCATAAAAAATGGTTGTCATTCGGTGTCCAGGCTACTTTTACTTTTTATACTTTAAGTAAATTTCTAAGCTGTGTACTTTGTTACTTTTACTTGAGTAAAGAAGTTTAATCAGTACTTCCACTTTTACCAGGTATTTTTTAACACAAGTATCTGTACTTCTACTTAAGTACGGAAAGTGAGTACTTTTGCCATCTCTGGTGTGTGTGCGTGTGTGCCTGTCCAGGTGTGTGTGTGTGTGTGTGTGTGTGTACCTGTCCAGGTGTGTGTGTGTGTGTGCGTGTGTGTGTACCTGTCCAGGTGTGTGTGTGTGTGTGTGTGTGTGTACCTGTCCAGTGTGTGTGTGTGTGTGTGTACCTGTCCAGGTGTGTGTGTGTACCTGTGTGTGTGTGTGTGTGTGTGTGTGTGTGTGTGTGTGTGTGTGTACCTGTCCAGGTGTGTGTGGACGGCTGGTTGTCGTCTGGTTCTCGCTGATCGTCAGCTCGTAGAACTCCTGGATGTCTGAGAGAGATAAAAGCGTTTAAAATAGAAATCAGCTGACAGAAAACTACAACCAATATACACCATGCTATAATATATATATATATATATAGTAAGTAAGTAAGTAAGTAAAGTTTATTTGTATAGCACCTTTCACAGATAAAAAAAATCACAAAGTGCTTCACAGTAAAATGTAATACAATACCAACAAAGTACAATACATTGCATAAGACACTATTAAAAACAAATGGAAAACATAAAAACAGAAACCATAAAAACCCCACGTCTAACTAAACGCCTGTTTGAATAGCAGCGTCTTCAGTTGCTTTTTAAAAGAATCAACAGAATTCACACAACGTAAAAATGTAGGCAATGCCTTCCACAGCCTAGGTGCCACTGCTTGGAATGAACGATCCCCTCTGGATTTAACATGAGTGTGGGACTACCAGTCTCTGACCTGATGACCTCAGACTACGGACCGGGGTATGAAGCTGTATCAACTCAGAGATGTAGTGAGGAACTTGACCATGCAGGGCTCTAAAAGTAAGAACCAGGATTTTAAACTGGATTCTATACTGGACTGGTAACCAGTGAAGTGCTGCTAAAACAGGTGTGATGTGTGCTCTTTTGTTAATGTGAGTTAAAAGCCTTGCAGCAGAGTTCTGAACAGCCTGGAGACGGTAAAGCTCCTTCTTGCTCAAACAGGTAAAAAGACTGTTACAGTAATCTAAGCGAGAGGAAATAAAAGCATGAATGATCATCTCCAACTCACCATTTGACACCAGTGCTCTTAATTTAGATATATTCCTTAGTTGGAAGAAACAGTTTCTGACTAGTTGCCTTGAGTGGTACTCTAAGGACATCGCTGAATCAAAAACAACACCTAAGCTCCTGAGCCTCGGCTGGACAGACGAGCCTAAGTCAGCAATGTGTTGTTTAATCAGAGGGATTTTTCTCTCAGGGGCGATAATCAGCGTTTCTGTTTTATCTGAGTTCAGGAGTAGGAAGTTGTCACATAACCACTGTTTAATACTGGTCAAGCAGTTAGTTAAGGAAGACAATTTATGGAACTCAGTTTCCTTGAACGAGCAGTAAAGTTGAATATCATCCTCATACAGATGGTACGATATGTCACTGAAATGACTAATTATCTGTCCTAGAGGGAGTATATACAAAAGGAAAAGGATGGGTCCTAAGACAGAACCCTGAGGTACCCCACATGACAACCCTGCAGTTTCAGACATGATCTGATTTACATAAACACTAAAACTTCTACCAGAAAGGTAGGATGAAAACCATTTTAAAACTGATCCAGACATCCCAACCAGATCATGAAGTCTATTTATCAAAATATTATGATCAACAGTATCGAAAGCAGATGAAAGGTCCAAGAGAACCAAAACAGTGTATTCTTTAGAATCAGCTGACATCAGAATATCACTAGAAACTTTTAGTGCAGTTTCTGTGGAATGCTTTTTACGGAAACCAGACTGGAATTTGTCAAACAGCTCGTTGTTCTCTAAGAAAAGGGTTAGTTGTTCTGCTACAACTTTTTCTAGAATTTTAGACATGAATGGAAGTTTGGATATCGGTCTGTAGTTCTTAGGTTGTAAAGGATCCAAGCTGGGCTTTTTAAGTACAGGCTTAACAACAGCATGTTTAAAAAAACAAGGAACGACACCAGTTAAAAGTGAGGTATTGAGCATTTCCACAATACAGGGGCCAATAGAATCAAATGCTTGTACAAATAGCACAGTAGGGAGAACATCCATAGGACAAGACGTGGGTTTAAATGTATGTAGCAGAGAAGTGATGTCCTGTAATGTCACAGGTTTAAAATTTGACCAAGAATGAGCAGAAGACAAGTCACACACACATATATATATATATATATATATATATATATATATATATATATATATATATATATATATATATATATATATTGAGTATTATTAACAGATATGTGTTATATTGAATATTAATAACAGATATGTGTTATATTGAATATTAATAACAGATATGTTATATTGAGTATTAATAACAGATATGTTATATTAAGTATTAATAACAGTTATATTGAGTATTAATAACAGATATGTTGAAAAACCCTATGAAAAAGCAAGGTAGAGAGGGAGTGACCCTGCCCGGAGGAGGCCCGGGGCCCCCGTCTGGAGCCAGGCCCAGACGGAGGGCTCGTCAGCGAGTGCCTGGTGGCCGGGTTTGCCACGGAGCCCGAAAAAGCTACGTGGCTCCTCTCCCTCCAGCCCATGGGCCCACCACCTGTGGGAGGAACCGCTGGGCTCGGGTGCGCTGTTATATGGGTGGCAGGTCAGGGACCTCAACGGACCAGACCCGGGCGGCAGAGGCTGGCTCTGTGGACGTGGAACGTCACCTCTCTGTGGGGGAAGGAGCCGGAACTCATGAGGGAGGTGGAGCGCTACCAGTTAGATCTGGTGGGGCTTACCTCTACACACAGTCTCAGTTCTGGAACCGTACTCCTGGATAGGGGTTGGACTCTGTCCTACTCCAGAGTTGCCCAGGGTGTGAGGCGCCGGGCGGGTGTGGGGATACTCACAAGTCCCCGGCTGAGCGCCGCTGCGTTGGAGTTTACCCCGGTGGACGAGAGGGTCGCCTCCCTACGCCTGCGGGTGATGGGGGGGAAAACTCTGACTGTTGTTTGTGCATATGCACCAAACAGGAGTTTGGAGTATTCAGCCTTCTTGGAGAGCTTGAATGGAGTCCTGTATGGGGCTCCAGTAGGGGACTCCATAGTTCTGCTGGGGGACTTCAACGCACAAGTGGGCGATGATGGAGATACTTGGGAGAGGCGTGATTGGGAGGAACGGCCTCCCTGATCTGAACCAGAGTGGTTGTCTGTTGTTGGACTTCTGTGCTAGTCATGGATTGTCCATAACAAACACGATCAATGATCGATTTTATAATCGTTTCATCTGATCTGAGGCCGTATGTTTTGGACACTCGGGTGAAGAGAGAGGCAGAGCTGTACTCTGATTACCATCTGGTGGTGAGTTGGGTCAGGGGATGGGGGAAGACTCTGGACAGACTTGGTAAGCCCAAACGCGTAGTGTGGGTAAATTGGGAACATCTGGAGGAAGCCCCTGTCCGACGGACTTTCAACTCACACCTCCAGCGGAGCTTTTCGTGCATCCCTGTGGAAGCTGGGGGCCCTGTGGAGGCTGGGGGTCCCTGTGGAGGCTGGGGGCATTAAACCTGAGTGGACAATGTTCAAAGTTTCCATTGCTGAAGCTGCGGCGGCGAGCTGTGGTCTTAGGGTCTTAGGTGCCTCAAGGGGCGATAACCCACAAACACCCTGGTGGACACCGGTGGTCAGGGAAGCCGTCCGACTGAAGAAGGAGTCCTCCGGGATATGTTATTCCGGAGGAGCTGGAGGATGATGGGGGATTGTCGTCAATTTCCCTGGTGGAAGTCGCTGAGGTAGTCAAACAACTCCACAGCGGCCAAGCCCCAGGGATTGATGAGATCTGCCCAGAAATGCTGAAAGCTCTGGGTGTGGAGGGGATGTCTTGGTTGACACGCCTCTTCAACATTGCGTGGAAGTCTGGGACGGTGCCTAAGGAGTGGCAGACCGGGGTGATGGTTCCCCTCTTTAAAAAGCGGGACCAGAGGGTGTGTTCCAATTACAGGGGTATCACACTTCTCAGCCTCCCTGGTAAATTCTACTCCAAGGTGCTGGAGAGGAGGGTTCGGCCGATAGTCGAACCTCGGATTGAAGAGGAACAATGCGGATTCCGTCCTGGCCGTGGAACAACGGATCAGATCTTCACTCTCACAAGGATCTTGGAGGGGGCCTGGGAGTATGCCCAACCAGTCTGCATGTGTTTTGTGGACCTGGAGAAGGCGTATGACCGGGTCCCCCAGGAGAAATTGTGGGAGGTGCTGCTGGAGTATGGGGTGAGGGGGTCCCTTCTCAGGGCCATCCAATCTCTGTATGACCAAAGCGAGAGCTGTGTCCGGGTTCTCGGCAGTAAGTCGGACTCGTTCATGGTGAGGGTTGGCCTCCGCCAGGGCTGCGCTTTGTCACCAATCCTGTTTGTAATATTTATGGACAGGATATCGAGGCGTAGTTGGGGTGGAGAAGGGTTGCAGTTTGGTGGGCTCGGGATCTCATTGCTGCTTTTTGCAGATGATGTGGTCTTCAGATGACCTTCAGCACTCACTGGATCAGTTCACAGCCGAGTGTGAAGCGGCTGGGATGAGTATCAGCACCTCTAAATCTGAGGCCATGGTTCTCAGCAGGAAACCGATGGAGTGCTCTCTTCAGGTGGGAAGTGAGTCCTTACCCCAAGGGAAGGAGTTTAAGTACCTTGGGGTCTTGTTCACGAGTGAGGGGACCATGGAGGTGAGATTGGTCGGAGAATCGGAGCAGCTGGTGCGGTATTACATTCCATGTATCGCACCGTTGTGATGAAAAGGGAGCTGAGCCAGAAGGCAAAGCTCTCGATCTACCGGGCAATTTTGGTTCCTACCCTCACCTATGGTCATGAAGACTGGGTCATGACCGAAAGAACGAGATCCAGGGTACAGGCGGCTGAAATGGGTTTCCTCAGGAGGGTGGCTGGCGTCTCCCTTAGAGATAGGGTGAGAAGCTCAGTCCTCCGAGAGGAGCTCGGAGTAGAGCCGCTGCTCCTTCACGTCGAAAGGAGCCAGTTGAGGTGGTTTGGGATCTGGTAAGGATGCCTCCTGGGGGGGTCCCTAGGGAGGTGGTCCAGGCACGTTCAGCTGGGAGGAGGCCTCGGGGAAGACCCAGGACTAGGTGGAAGAGCCTGGCCTGGGAACGCCTCGGGACCCCCCAGTCGGAGCTGGTTGATGTGGCTTGGGAAAGGGAAGTTTGGGGTCCCCTACTGGAGCTGCTGCCCCCGCAACCCGACTCCGGATAAGAGGATGAAGATGGATGGATGGAACAGATATGTTATATTGAGTATTAATAACAGATATCTGTTATATTGAATATTAATAACAGTTATATTGAGTATTAATAACAGATATCTGTTATATTGAATATTAATAACAGTTATATTGAGTATTAATAACAGATATCTGTTATATTGAATATTAATAACAGCTTTTTTTTGACAGACGGACCTATGCAATGGCGCCTGTGTTTGGCTTCGCCGCTGCGGCTGGTTGCTCGTCCCAACTCGTTTTGTTTGTTTCCTGCGCTATATTTCTACTGAGTTTGTCAACAAATAGTGTGTCAACGGCGTGGGTGTACGATCGCCAAACAATGCTGCTGATCCGATCCTCCATGGGGGAGTGCGGTGATGGATGTACCTGGTGTGGTACAGGTGAGTTTGCAGCCCCGTTCGTATGTCCACCTGCAACTGGTATGCGACATGGAGAGGGCCTGATACGACCTAAGAATAAACGGCAGAGAAAGCGAGGAAAAAGGGCAGGTTGGCAGGTTCATCGGAAAAAACTCCTGAAGCTGGGGGTCTTTGATTGTGACTCCAGACCTTCCTGTATTCGTCCCGTCTTCCCCGCTGTCCCCGGGGCTTCTGGAGAAAACCTACCGCTGGTCGCGGTGTGTGTTTTGCGCATTTGAGGCCGCTGCCGCGAGCCTCATTCTCTGCTTCAGCTGCTCCTGCACCGCTCAGGATGGGTCTAATAAATGCCCGTTCAATTGCTAACAAGTCTCTTTTGCTCTGTGATTTATTCTCTTCCAAAAACTTGGACTTCATGTTGCTCACAGAGACATGGCAACGGGAACTGGAATACGCTCACCTGAATGAGCTCTGTCCTGTGGATTGTACTTTTATCAGCACGCCAAGACTCACGGGCCGTGGTGGAGGCCTTGCTGTGGTTTTTAAAAAGCATTTCATCTGTCAATCAATGAGCGTCGGCACGTACTCTTCTTTCGAACTACAGATTACTAAAGTTGGTCGTTCAAATACATTTTATTGCATTTTAATTTACCGGCCACCTCTTTCTTACTG
>CM049389.1:22161384-22201384 GCA_026937815.1 Etheostoma perlongum | reverse complement strand
GCCCTGATTAACATTTAGCTCAAGGTATGCCATGTACAGTACCTTACGGAGCATGTACTGTATAAAGCAGATCTGTTTAGCTTTGCTGGCTTTCAGCACAGATGGTTCAATTCAATTCAATTCAATTTAATTCAATTTTATTTATAGTATCAATTCATAACAAGAGTTATCTCAAGACACTTTACAAGGACCCAACAGTTCTAGTAGTTTCCTCCAGAGCAAGCAACAGTGCGACAGTGGCAAGGAAAAACTTTTTTGGGAAGAAACCTCGGACAGACCCAGACCCAGACCCAGGCTCTTGGTAGGCGGTGTCTGACGACCGGTTGGGGTTAGAATGAAAAGTGGCAATAACAGTCCCTAAAAAATAAATCAAAATAATAGTAGTTTGTAGTAGTTCTTTGTAGTAGTTCATGGCATAGCAAGGCACTGTGCAGCATTACAAGGCACAGCAGGACATTTAGCTGTTCACCGTACAGATCGTGGCAGGGAAGGGAACGTTTGCTTTGCGGGACCATGGCGACAGCTGCAACCATGATTTTGGAGCCTCCTGATCCGAGGAAACATGCTGGGAGAAAAGAAGTGGAAAAAAGGACTCCGGGAATGACGGACCCCAGAGCTAGGTTAGTAACTAGGTTAGTAACTAGGTTAGTAACTAGGTTAGTAACTAGGTTAGTAGCTAGGTTAGTAACTAGGTTAGTAACTAGGTTAGTAACTAGGTTAGTAACTAGGTTAGTAACAAGCATTTCTGGGACATAGATGCACATAAATAGAAAGATAGGAGAGAGGAGCTCAGTGTGTCGAAGGAAGTCCCCCAGCTGTCTAAAACTACTACAGCATAACTAAGAGAGACAGGGTAAAGAGAGGAGCCTGGACAGGCTAGAACTCTCCCCAACCGGATCGGGCTGTATGCCAAGTCTCCCTCTAGTTTTATTATATGACAGATAAATCTGACAACTATGACGAGTAGCAGGTGGGCGGGATAGGCGGACGCTGCGACTCCTCACTCCCCTAACAATATTCAATTCTATGCCCTAACTATAAGCTTTATCAAAAAGGAAAGTCTTAAGCCTACTCTTAAATGTGGAGACGGTGTCTGCCTCCCGAACCCAAAACTGGAACCTGGTTCCACAGGAGAGGAGCCTGATATGATGGTGAGAAGCCGGGATTGTTATCACTCTTCTGTGACAATCTGCCCTCAAGGTGAAGTCTGGGAAATGAAGTTCTTAGGACAGCATGAAACTCCTCCTGCTATGACTACAAAGGACTACTAACAACTACTATTTTTTTTTTTTTTTGGGATTGTAACTGCCACTTTTCATGCTAACCCCAATGCAAACTGAAAGAAAACCACCTACCAAGTTATTTGGGTCAACCATGGTTTGTGCAACAGTGTTTTTTAGAACATATACTGTTGCTTGTAATAAAGGACACTGTTGGGTCCTTTGTAGTTCCAAAACCAGCCAGCTCTTTGTTGTAACAAAGCTGTCTTGCTACAGTATCCTGGTTGCAGTGATTACTATAAATAAATTGAAATTGAGGGGGGTGAAATTGAGCCAGAGGGGGGGGGTCGGGACCCACAGGGGGGTCGCGAGCCAGAGGGAGGGGGTTGCAAGTTGATTTCCAGAAATAAAATAAAAATGTAAAAACGATTAGAAATAGCATCTGTTAGCCTGATTTTAACACAAGATAAAACTAGTGGCTAAATTTAAAATAAAACCAAGCAAGTAAATAAAAAGGGAACAGCTCTTTGGATTTGAAACGAGGACAAATCATCTGACCTCCGAGCTGGAGGACGCATTGGTGGACCTGTCCAGCGACCGGACCTTGAAGACGGCGTTTAGTTCTAAGACGCCGGCTGAGTTTTGGATTTCGGTTGAGAGGGAATACCACAGCTGTCCAGGGCGGGTTAGGGGGTTAGGGTTAGGGGGTGGGGTTAGGGTTAGGGGTTAGGGTTAGGGGGTTAAGGGGTTAGGGTTAGGGGGTTAGGGTTAGGGGGTCCTGGTGCCGTTTGGCACTACCTACTTGTGCGAGAAGACTTTCTCGGCACTGATGTACCTTTAAAATAAATTCAGATGGCGACTGGATGTGGAGGATGATCTCCGAGTAGCGGTCTCCAACATTAAACCAGGACTGGACTTGCTGTGCTCCAAACATGTTGCTCATCCATCTCACTAGGAGAGGTTCAGATTAAAGTAATGAGTACTGTAGAGTAATGTTATGGCTGTTGTGTTATCTCGTGTTTGGATACTCCGATAGTGAGCGCATTGTTTATACACGTTTATAGTGGGGGGGGTCGCAAGTCACTTGCACCGTTACTTTGGGGGTCGTGGGCTGGAGGTTTTGGGAACCCCTGTCCTAGAGCACTATGTTAAGCGATGCGAACGTTAGATAAAACAAACCCGGTCATACCACATGACCAAAGATCCTCTAAACAGTCTCGTATAACAGAGACCCTCTAAACCGTCTCGTAGAGATCCTCTAAACCGTCTCGTAGAGACCCTCTAAACCGTCTCGTATAACAGAGACCCTCTATACTGTACTCATTTATGGAGATGTGTCCCTTCTCAGGTTTAACTAGATTAGTTATTATGAAAACAGGTCTGGCTACTCCGCTGGTCGTTGGTTGGCTGTCAAAAGTTATTTTCAGAAAAGTTAAAAACTTTAT
The DNA here is from genome assembly GCA_026937815.1 of Etheostoma perlongum. Taxonomy (NCBI): domain Eukaryota; kingdom Metazoa; phylum Chordata; class Actinopteri; order Perciformes; family Percidae; genus Etheostoma; species Etheostoma perlongum. The sequence continues at coordinate 22,198,719 of CM049389.1, read as the reverse complement.
TCAACTTCAAAAAGACGCAGAAAAAACGGTCTGGTATTTAAAAAAAGTCTCGATCCTCCGTCTCGGTCCTCCGTCTCGGTCCAGGATGTGTGTGTCTGAACATCCAACACCTGAAACATTAACAAAACAGTTTCAATAGTGTTTCATGGTAAAAGCAACGAGCATGTATTTGGACGATGTGTTTTATGTATAATTGGAAATGAAATGTTAAAAATTTTACCTTCCAACACTCACCACACTTTAAAGGAGGCCCGTGCCCATCTAGGAGGCAGGAAGAGTCCACCGTGTCCTGCATCTTTAGGGACTATCACCCCATGCTAACTAGCTTAGCATCCACATTAATATTTAACACTGAGCAGCTGAAACGCTGTAAACGGGGCGGCTGTGGCTCAGCGGTAGAGCCGGCCAATCAGAAGGTTGGTGGTTCAATCCCTGCGCCCTGCAGTCCCAGGTCAAAGTGTCCTTGGGCAAGACACTGAACCCCAATATATATATATATATACACTCACCGGCCACTTTATTAGGTACACCTGTCCAACTGCCGAGTGCCGAGTGTGAAGCGGCTGGGATGAGGATCAGCACCTCTAAATCTGAGGCCATGGTTCTCAGCAGGAAACCGATGGAGTGCTTTCTTCAGGTGGGGAGTGAGTCCTTACCCCAAGTGAAGGAGTTTAAGTACCTTGGGGTCTTGTTCGCGAGTGAGGGGACCATGGAGCGTGAGATTGGTCGGAGAATCGGAGCAGTCGGTGCGGTATTACATTCTGTGTATCGCACCGTTGTGACGAAAAGAGAGCTGAGCCAGAAGGCAAAGCTCTCGATCTACCGGGCAATTTTCGTTCCTACCCTCACCTATGGTCATGAAGGCTGGGTCATGACCGAAAGAACCAGATCCAGGGTACAAGCGGCCGAAATGGGTTTCCTCAGGAGGGGGGCTGGCGTCTCCCTTAGAGATAGGGTGAGAAGCTCAGTCATCCGAGAGGAGCTCGGAGTAGAGCCGCTGCTCTTCGGCGAAAAGGAGCCAGTTGAGGTGGTTCGGGCATCTGGTAAGGATGCCTCCTGGGCGCCTCCCTAGGGAGGTGGTCCAGGCACGTCCAGCTGGGAGGAGGCCTCGGGGAAGACCCAGGACTAGGTGGAGAGATTATATCTCCAACCTGGCCTGGGAACGCCTCGGGATCCCCCAGTCGGAGCTGGTTGATGTGGCTCGGGAAAGGGAAGTTTGGGGTCCCTTACTGGAGCTGCTGCCCCAGAGACCCGATACCGGATAAGCGGATGAAGATGGATGGATGTCCAACTGCTCGTTAACACTTAATTTCTAAGTAGCCAATCACATGGCGGCAACTCAGTGCATTTAGGCATGTAGACATGGTCAAGACAATCTCCTGCAGTTCAAACCGAGCATCAGTATGGGGAAGAAAGGTGATTTGAGTGACTTTGAACGTGGCATGATTGTTGGTGCCAGAAGGGCTGGTCTGAGTATTTCAGAAACTGCTAATCTACTGGGATTTTCACGCACAACCATCTCTAGGGTTTACAGAGAATGGTCCGAAAAAGAAAAAACATCCAGTGAGCGGCAGTTCTGTGGGCGGAAATGCCTTGTTGATGCCAGACAACACACTGACCATGTCCATCCCTTTATGACCACAATGTACCCAACTTCTGATGGCTACTTTCAGCAGGATAATGCGCCATGTCATAAAGCTGGAATCATCTCAGACTGGTTTCTTGAACATGACAATGAGTTTGCTGTACTCAAATGGCCTCCACAGTCACCAGATCTCAATCCAATAGAGCATCTTTGGGATGTGGTGGAACGGGAGATTCGCATCATGGATGTGCAGCCGACAAATCTGCGGCAACTGTGTGATGCCATCATGTCAATATGGACCAAACTCCCTGAGGAATGCTTCCAGCACCTTGTTGAATCTATGCCACGAAGAATTGAGGCAGTTCTGAAGGCAAAAGGGGGTCCAACCCGTTACTAGCATGGGGTACCTAATAAAGTGGCCGTGTGTGTGTATATATATATTTATATATGTTTTATTATAATGATAGTATAGGCTATAAAGAGTTTTAAGGCTGGAACCAACGGTATAAGGTCTAAGGTCAAAGGTCAAAGGTATAAGACTGGGACTCTCATCCATACAGTCCGAACTCGATCTAGTGTTCGCATTTTCGCGGGTAATGTAACCGGTTCCAAGCGCTTAGGATTGTGGGTAGTGTAGTTTTTCTCCTTAAGATCCTGACTAACACGAGTTTGATTTCATTCGGACTTCTAGCTCTTACAGGAACAGAAACCTCCGTTACAGCGTGTGGTCGGCCGGGGATGGTTGAGACATTATGGCTTTATTTATCTACATTATTAAACATTAACATGATTAAAAGGCTTGTAGAAACGCATGTTGAGTGTCGGCTGTAGGCGAGATAACCATACTTACATAGTATACATAGTACTTCATATTTCGGCTGTACTAGATATTGTGTATATGCAGTAGATATATATTTTTTAAACCCTAAATATTTACAAACCAGAAAAAACTACAACTGTGGTGATGATGTTTACCAAGTCTGTAGGGAAGTGTAGTTTAAAATATGATAGTGTTTTTCATTGAAAGGGAAGTTGTAAATGTTTAATTAATTTATGGAGTTTAATATACAGCTAAATACCTTTGTGTAATTAGATTGTAAATATCTCATTGTTAAATGGGTGAAAATCAATATTAAACATGTATATTGCACATTATATATATATATATATATATATATATTGTATATATTATATGTGACATTACCTCATTAGCCATTTTCACCTGTTTAACGATGACAGCAGCGTGTTCACCACCCTGAAAACCCCAGTGTATATCTGTAATTATCTATATAATAATAATAATAATAATAATAATAATATATATTATAATAATAATAATAATAATAATAATATATCTATAATAATAATAATAATAATAATAATATATCTATAATAATAATAATAATAATACTAATAATATATCTATAATAATAATAATAATATATCTATAATAATAATAATAATAATAATAATATATATATAATAATAATAATAATAATAATATATCTATAATAATAATAATAATAATATATCTATAATAATAATAATAATAATAATATAGCTATCTACACACGCACGCACGCACACACACACACATACACACAGACACGCACACACACGCACACACACACACACATAGAGACACACACACACAGACACACATGCACACACACACACGCACACACCCTGAGTCAAGGCTGGATTTAGTCTTTGGGGTGCAGAGATCAACAACAACAATATTTTTAACCACATATGCAGCACCTTAAAAAATAATATGATTTATAATAAATCTCGCCTTTACACTCTTAAAACTGCTGGGTTAAAAATAACCCAACTTGGGTCATATTGGTAACCAAGTGCTGGGTCAAATATGGACCGAGCCATCGCTGGGTTGTTTTGACCCAGCAGGGTTGGGTTATATTTTCTACCCAACAATTGGTTAAAAATGACCATGTTGTTGGGTTAAAACAACCTAAAATGGGTTAGAAAAATACAACCCATATTCTGGGTTATCTGTATTTTTTTTTTCACTCGATTTTTGCATTAAGAAATGTATTGATGAAATTATGAAATAATCAAGAACATCCCAGCATTTTGTTTTATTGCTTCAAGCCAAACATATCACTTTAGACAAAATTAAACATTACAATTCATTTCAGTTATAACATTAAAAGTAGTATAAAAGAATACAAAAGTAATTTTACGTTTTTGATTTAAAACATGTGATGTGTCACTTATTACATCACTAAACGGACAAAAAGTCACAATTTCTTAAACTTCATGAACTTTCAAACCAACTTTTAAATTTTAAAGTGCCCAAAAAACAATCTCTTTTTCTGGGATTTGGGGGTTATTTTGTGTCTCTGGTGCGTACACACACACACACACACACACACACACACACACACACACACACACACACACACACACGATAAAAACCATCCATGGTGTCTGAGTGAGATCTGGTTCCTGAATGTCCTCTGTCTTCAGTGCAGAATATGGGCACTTTAGCGTTTGATTCATGTCCTGGTCTCGAAACACGGTAGTCTGGATGAACTCCCAAACTTTAGCACAAAGTTTTGGATAACCGGCATCGAAGACAAAAACGCCGTGAGACAGACGTCCACAGCAGCCAAAGAGACGGCTGCTCCAACGCCCCCCCATCACAATGACAAAAGCTTGTGAGCACTGATGTCCTTCCCCAGCATTAGAACGTATGGGGGCTCTGTGGTGGATCTCATCAGGTACTCTGCCATGTTGGTAATAATCTGAGCAAAAAAAACAAACAAAAAGAATGAATAAATACAAATAATATTCTTAACAAGCCTAGTTAGTCTAGCCTTTGTCTAGTCCTAGATTTCAAGAATAAAAGACATATCAACATGAAACTAGATTAATCAGATATAGAACCTCATTATATGAGCTGATATCCAATAATCATATTACTGGATATGAAAACAGTAAATGCTGCTTTGGATTTGACGGATATTAAAAGTGACAGTCTGAACTCACAGGCTGGACATGATGAAGGCCCTGGCGTCTCCAGGCTGCTGGGACGGACAACTCTTGTCCCCAGTCTGTAAGGTGCAGCTGGGAGTAGAACCGTCAGCAGCTGCAAGGCTACATCGCCTCGTTTGTCTGTAAAAATTAATAAAAATGCAATAAAATAAAATGCATGTAATATTAAACATATTCATAACTAACCTATGCAGCATAGATTTGGACCAATTTTTTTTGTGAATTCATAATGGTCCATTCAACTATGCTGGGCCAGTGTAGTAGCACCAGCTCTACAAAGCTGACTAAACTGTGAACTAGAGGGCGACAATGGGACTAGGGCTGCACAATTAATCGCAATTTTATGAAAATCGTATCATGAACTAGTGCAACATCAAATCGCAGGGGGCGCAATATTTGTTAAAGGCAAAAATGTGTCAAATCATTGTAAAATAAAGTATTGTGGTGCTACAGAGACGTCCCGGCATACAAATTGTATCCTACAGTCTAAAAAATAATAATAATCTTTGTTTGGTACAGGTTTGGTACCAAAAGGTTGACAGATCCACATCACGTTGTGGATCTGCAGACCTGTCAGGAAGTTTAACTGAAGAATTTTCTTCCTCTGTTCCAACTTCAAACTCAACAGCATGGCCCAGTAGGCGTCTCTTAAACGATCTCATGTGATTAAATGAGCGATGGCACCCAACTTGAGCGCACTGGAAATATGTTGATGTGGAGTACGTTATGTATCACTCTCAGATGGCCAAAAAAAATTCTTATGTCATTGCCTAAAGATCTTTTACACTTGAAGCACACGTAACCCATTTGTGGAGACCTATGACTCTATGCGTACCTCAAGCAACTTTTTGAGCTGGAGTTGAAATTGTAGCCGTGGCCCAAGGAGAGGTATCAGGGAGCTCAACCTGTTTCCGTCCAAGAGATACAAGCACTCTCTATCAATCTGCTCAGCTGAAAAACACATTAACTGTATATATTACCAATAGTTACATAACATTTTTTATTGGGTTGACAAACACATATAAACATGTATAAAGCAAGCTACACTGTATGTATTACCAGCTGCATGATGGTCTTTACCTAAATTTAATTTATTTGTTTTAAACCCCCCATAATTAAAGTGAGTACTGTAGAATACCTTCAACCGCAGGGAGCAGCTCAGCCGGCGTCCATTCAACAAGTTTCTCCTTCACAAAATCATCCATCTGTTAGAAATGAATAGAGACAATTTTAGGGTCACATATGATTTATCATTATGGATTGTTCTATAGGTCTATAGCTCATCGGCGATTTTGACCAAAATAGTAGCACTAACACTAAGAAGTACTCTCATAACCACTAGAGCGCTCATGTTGACCGTTTAGATTCAACACTGTGTAATCTCGCATGCTAAATACCCAAATGAGGGTCTAGGATGATCAAAATGAGTCCAAGATGTAATTTTTTTTTTACTATAATTATGTATTAATTAATATGGATACTATCCCTCAAATCATTAGCCACTTTAAAGACTGCAAATCAACACAAACACAGCTAAAATAATTCAGTAAAAAAAATCTTAAAACATAACTTTTCCCCATCCTATTGACATGTATCACCTAAGATACAGTAATACATATTTCCATAGTAGTCTTCAGACCACAGTCATGATGTGCTCACTGGATTTTAATCACAATAATATTATCACAATAACTTGATTAGGGTTAGCTAGCTATCTATATGCTGAGTCACTGCAGCCAGGCTGTTAGCTAACATTATTAAACGTTATATAGTTAATTAATCCCGTATAAGGGTGTTAGTGTGTTTACAGGAACCAAAAATAGCGACGAAGAAAAGTAAAGATTTACTAGCTAACGTTAGAGGAGAGGCAGTTAGCTAGCTAGCAAGATACAAGATGAGTTTGAGTTAACAGTTAACTGCTAACGTTAATGTGCTATAACGCTAGCCTTATAGCTCGCTAGCTAGCGTTAGCTAAAGTAAACTAACGTTACGGTTAACCATACAGACAGCTAGCTAAGTTAATAGGTAACATTACCATAGCTACATTATATTAAGTCTCTTTATTTTATCATTGTCCTGCTTTTTGCGTTATTATCAGGTTTTATAGTTATAGAGCTCGGGCCATAGCGTTAGCACTAGCTAACGGTCATTTTTTCCCTGCGTCATCCTCACTGTCAAGTGCGTCCAACGACGCTAAATAACACAGCTACTCATAACGTTAACGTTATATAGTTAATTAATTCCGTGTAAGGGTGTTAGTGTGTTTACAGGAACCAAATTGTCTGGTTATTCTAACACATTTGTATAGTTTTACCGTCTTAAAGTTTCCACTTACCGGAGCTGTGGTCGTCGACGTCCTGCCTTCTGTCCAGAAATGGCGGAAGAATGAGCCGTTGTGGTTTGACCCATCATGTTGGGTCACAGTCTTTGACCCAACGTTGGTTTAAATCAACCCAACATAAGACCCAACAGCCTTAACCCAGCATTTGGGTTATTAAAATAACCCAGCGTTTTTAGTGTGTAGTAAAGAAAAACATAATGACAGAGCTTGTATAAAAACCACTAGCGTCTTCACTGAATACATGTCGTCTTTTTTCATGGAGAAGATGAATAATCCAGATACTCCCACACTTTGTGATCAATAACAGGTGGTTTCTTCATCCTAAGGTTTGAGGGGTTTAGTGAAGGCGAGTCATTTTCTACCCGGTGGACAAGGGTTGTATACACAAAAAGGACGACAACACCAAGGTTAAGCTGCCTGCAGCAGACTTACACCTGTTCAGTCAAGCGGGTTTTAAAGTGTGTGTGAGTTAATCTGATGAAGTATAATGAAGGTATCCTGGAGTATTACCTAAAGGAAGCAGTACCCAGTACATTAATTTCTGCTGCATTGGTATTTAAACTGACTACTTCTTCATTGGAGTTTTCGTCCTAAGGAACATCGGTGGGTTGTGCTTTTGAGCCATAAAATACTAATTTATATGTTTTTGTTTGGGGTTACACACAAAAACAGAAAATAGGGTCCAGATAAAAAAGACTAAAGTACTTACCCTTTAATAAAGGCTCTCTATCTATCTATCTACACTATACTTTCAACAAAACATTTCTTTCTCATAGTTTGTTCACTCTAGCCAATTTCAAATATATAAACTCAATTGTATTTATAGTATGAGATCATAAGAGTTATCTGAGCACACTATGCAGGGAGAGCAGGTCTAGACCACACTCTAATTTACAAGGACCCAACAGCTCCAGTAATTACGCCAAGAGCATTCAGTGCGATAGTGGTGAGGAAAACCTCCTTTTAGGAAGAAACCTGGGCCAGACCCGGACCCGGGCCTTTAGGTGGTGTTTGATGGTGCTGGTTGGGGGGGGCAATAGAAGTCACAGTAAAGATAATGGCAATGACTGGCGTGTGTAACCAGTCAAATGCATGTGTGTCACGGCCAATGTGTGAGAGTTGGCAGCCCTGGTGTGTGTGTGTGTGTGTGTGTGTGTGTGTGTGTGTGTGTGTGTGTGTGTGTGTGTGTGTGTGAGTGATTGTGAGTGTGTGTGTGTCTGTGTGTGTGTGTGTGTGTGTGTGTGTGTGTGTGTGTGTGTGTGTGTGTGTGTGTGTGTGTGTGTGAATGTGTGTGTGCGTGTGTGTGTGTGACTGTGTGTGTGTGTGCATGTGTGTGTGTGAATGTGTGTGTGCGTGTGTGTGTGACTGTGCGTGTGTGTGTGCATGTGTGTGTGCATGTGTGTGTGTGTGTTGATCAGGGTTCAAACACCCACTCGGTTAAACGGCGCTAAAAGACACATAAATCAACCGTTTCCGGTGAGAACTGCGTCGGACACACTCACAGCGCGTGCACGCGGACCGCGTAACCGTGAGATTTCACCGTTAAATGCTTTATTTTGGGCCGTGCTCGTGTTTCCCGTCAGGCAGCGCACCGGACGCCTCTCTCCTCGGGCATGCTCCCGCCCTCCAGCGCTGCAGCCAATCACGCGACGGCTCGGCTCCAGCAGTCGCGTGATTGGCTGGAGTGGGGGGCTCAGCGCGGCGCGCGATTGGCCCGCCCCGACGTCGCTCACGCGGCCGCGCGGCTGGCGTATAAATACGCGGGCAGGGCTGTGGAGCACGGCGAGGGGAAGCTGGCAGCTAGCAGCTAACCGAGGCCAAAGCTAACGGCTAACACACTTTAATGCAGTCATGACTCATCGAGGCGCGTGCACACACTGACACGCGCACGGAGGGCTCGGCGCGGCCTCGTCTACACGCGCACAGCGGGTTTCTGCGCGTGTTTAGGTAGTTGTTGTTCTTTAGGGGTGTGTGTGTAAGTGTGTGCGCGCGCGAGTTTGTGTGCGTATGCACGTTTGTATGCATGTGTGTGTGTACGTGTACTCCTTCCTGCAAGTTAGCCGGACGTGGCTAGCTGGGGAAGCTAACTGTTTACCAGTTTGATTTATTCATGACCGCGCTTCGTGATTGGAGGAGTCAGCGGCGGGGGCGGGGCTAGAGAGAGTGGGGGGGGTTCACACACACACACACACACACACACACACACCACCTGGTCGGTGTGTGTGCTCTGAGAGGAGAAGTGTTTCTGCAGACAGTGAGTATTTATACCTCATTTATCCATAGCTTCTTAACAATGGAATGAGTACTCAGAGTACTTAGAGTACTCAGAGTATTCAGAGTACTCACATTACTTAGATTACTCAGAGTACTGTTGTTGAGGTACTTGTACTTTACTTTGAGTTTTTTTTCTCGTCTTACTTTCTACTTTTCACTCCATCTGCTTTAGTTACTAGTACTGTGTGTGTGTGTGTGTGTGTGCGTGTGTGTGTGTGTGTCTGTGTGTGTGCGTTTGTGTGTGTGTGTGTGTGCGTGTCTGTGTGTGTTTGTGTGTGTGTGCGTGCGTTTGTGTGTGTGTGTGTCTGCGTGTGCGTGCATGTGTGTGTGTGTGTAACCATCACTATACATATACTACTTCCTGTCAGTCGAGCTGACCCCGTCCTCTGATTGGCCGATCTGTCTCAGGTGGAAGATGATCAGGATGTCGTTGGACAAAGAGGCGGTTAGCCCCGCCTTCCCAGCCTCCGTCAGCTTATCAGAGCAGCCTTCGCTGACTAAGACCCGCCCCCTGCGTCAGAAGAACGGCCTCCTGTTGCCCGGCAACAGCCAGGCGGCTCCAGCCACTCAGCGAATCGCGAAGCGGCGTTACTCCACGGGCGCCGCCCTGAAGGGCCAGGCGAGGCGCCGTCGCCGTGCCAACAGCGACAGCCAATCAGAGCCCGTGCTGCCGAGTCACTTCCTGTTGGGCGGGAACATCTTCGACCCGCTGAACCTCAACTCCCTATTGGACGAAGACGTCAACAGGTGAGCTTGGGGGGTTATTGTTGTTATACAGGGGGCATAGTATACACCCCCCCCCTTCCCCATGTCAACATCAGCAGCCATTGACCCCCCATCCCTCTTCAGGGCGACCAATCAGGAGACTCCGAAGTGCTCGCCCCTGCCGGCGCGGGGCGGAGACCCCGTGGAGATCCTGGTTCCCGGTGACATCACCGACCCCCTGAATCTGAAGGGGGGGGGGGGGGGGGCAAGGTCCTGCTGTCCCCCCTGAAGTCCAGACGGAGACACAGGAACAGACACCATGGGGGGGGCAGGGGGGGCGGAGCCTGCCACGCTGTTTCCCGCCACAGCCCCACCCACTGGTGAGTTAATGTTACTACGCCTTCCTGTGAGAGGGGGAAACACCAGAGCAGGGGGAATGAGAGGGGGAACAACAGAGCAGGGGGAATGAGGGGGGGGAACAACAGAGCAGGGGGAATGAGGGGGGAACAACAGAGCAGGGGAATGAGGGGGGGACACCAGAGCAGGGGAATGAGGGGGGGGACACCAGAGCAGGGGGAATGAGGGGGGGGACACCAGAGCAGGGGGAATGGGGAATGGGGAACAACAGAGCAGGGGGAATGAGGGGGGGACACCAGAGCAGGGGGAATGAGGGGGGGGGGGGGGACACCAGAGCAGGGGGAATGAGGGGGGAAACACCAGAGCAGGGGGAATGAGGGGGGAAAACAGACACCAGAGCAGGGGGAATGAGGGGGGGGGGAACACACCAGAGCAGGGGGAATGAGGGGGGGGACACCAGAGCAGGGGGAATGAGAGGGGAAACACCAGAGCAGGGGAATGAGAGGGGGAAACACCAGAGCAGGGGGGAATGAGAGAGGGGGAAACACCAGAGCAGGGGGAATGAGAGGGAAACACCAGAGCAGGGGAATGAGGGGGGGGAACACCAGAGGGGGAATGAGGGGGGGACACCAGAGCAGGGGGAATGAGGGGGGGACACCAGAGCAGGGGGAATGAGAGGGGGGGAAACACCAGAGCAGGGGGAATGAGAGGGGGGAACACCAGAGCAGGGGGAATGAGGGGGGAACACCAGAGCAGGGGGAATGAGGGGGGGAAACACCAGAGCAGGGGGAATGAGAGGGGGAAACACCAGAGCAGGGGAATGAGGGGGGGGACACCAGAGCAGGGGGAATGAGGGGGGGGGGACACCAGAGCAGGGGGAATGAGAGGGGGAAACACCAGAGCAGGGGGAATGAGAGGGGGAAACACCAGAGCAGGGGGAATGAGGGGGAACACCAGAGCAGGGGGGAATGAGGGGGGAACACCAGAGCAGGGGGAATGAGGGGGGGGACACCAGAGCAGGGGGAATGGGGGGGACACCAGAGCAGGGGGAATGAGGGGGGGACACCAGAGCAGGGGGAATGAGAGGGGGAAACACCAGAGCAGGGGGGAATGAGAGGGGAAACACCAGAGCAGGGGGAATGAGGGGGAAACACCAGAGCAGGGGGAATGAGAGGGGGAAACACCAGAGCAGGGGGAATGAGGGGGGGGGGACACCAGAGCAGGGGGAATGAGAGGGGGGAACACCAGAGCAGGGGGAATGAGGGGGGGGACACCAGAGCAGGGGGAATGAGAGGGGGAAACACCAGAGCAGGGGGGGGAATGAGAGGGGGGGGAACACCAGAGCAGGGGAATGAGAGGGGAAAACACCAGAGCAGGGGGAATGAGGGGGGAAACACCAGAGCAGGGGGAATGAGGGGGGACACCAGAGCAGGGGGGAATGAGAGGGGGGAAACACCAGAGCAGGGGGAATGAGGGGGGGAAACACCAGAGCAGGGGGAATGAGGGGGGGACACCAGAGCAGGGGGAATGAGGGGGGGACACCAGAGCAGGGGGAATGAGGGGGGGGGACACCAGAGCAGGGGGAATGAGCAGGGGGAATGAGGGGAAACACCAGAGCAGGGGGAATGAGAGGGGGGAACACCAGAGCAGGGGGAATGAGGGGGGGACACCAGAGCAGGGGGAATGAGGGGGAACACCAGAGCAGGGGGAATGAGAGGGGGGACACCAGAGCAGGGGGGACACCAGGGGGGGGGACACCAGAGCAGGGGGAATGAGGGGGGGGACACCAGAGCAGGGGGAATGAGAGGGGGGACACCAGAGCAGGGGGAATGAGGGGGGAAACACCAGAGCAGGGGGGAATGAGGGGGGGGACACCAGAGCAGGGGGAATGAGGAGGGGGAACACCAGAGCAGGGGAATGAGAGGGGAAACACCAGAGCAGGGGGAATGAGGGGGGGACACCAGAGCAGGGGGAATGAGAGGGGGGGACACCAGAGCAGGGGGAATGAGGGGGGGGAACACCAGAGCAGGGGGAATGAGGGGGGACACCAGAGCAGGGGGAATGAGGGGGGGGGGGGAATGAGGGGGGAACACCAGAGCAGGGGGAATGAGGGGGGACACCAGAGCAGGGGGAATGAGGGGGGAACACCAGAGCAGGGGAATGAGGGGGGGAACACCAGAGCAGGGGGGAATGAGAGGGGAACCAGAGCAGGGGAATGAGAGGGGGGGAATGAGAGGGGAATGAGGGGGAACACCAGAGCAGGGGGAATGAGAGGGGGGGGAACGCCAGAGCAGCAGGGGAATGAAGGGGAATGCCAGAGCAGGGGAATGGGGGGGACACCAGAGCAGGGGAATGAGCAGGGGGGGAGGGGGGGACACCAGAGCAGGGGAATGAGGGGGGACACCAGAGCAGGGGGAATGAGAGGGGAATGAGAGGGGGACACCAGGGGAATGAGAGGGGGACACCAGAGCAGGGGGGAATGAGAGGGGGGAACACCAGAGCAGGGGGAATGAGAGGGGGGACACCAGAGCAGGGGGGGGAACAGAGCAGGGGAATGAAAACACCAGAGCAGGGGGAATGAGAGGGGGAAACACCAGAGCAGGGGGAATGAGGGGGGACACCAGAGCAGGGGAATGAGAGGGGGAACAACAGAGCAGGGGAATGAGAGGGGGGGACACCAGAGCAGGGGGAATGAGAGGGGAAACACCAGAGCAGGGGGAATGAGAGGGGAAACACCAGAGCAGGGGAATGAGAGGGGGGAACACCAGAGCAGGGGAATGAGAGGGGGGAACACCAGAGCAGGGGAATGAGAGGGGGAACACCAGAGCAGGGGGAATGAGGGGGAAAACACCAGGGGGACACCAGAGCAGGGGGAATGAGAGGGGGAACACCAGAGCAGGGGGAATGAGGGGGGGACACCAGAGCAGGGGGAATGAGGGGGGAAACACCAGAGCAGGGGGAATGAGGGGGGAACACCAGAGCAGGGGGGAATGAGGGGGGAAACACCAGAGCAGGGGGAATGAGGGGGGAACACCAGAGCAGGGGAATGAGAGGGGGAAACACCAGAGCAGGGGGAATGAGGGGGGAACACCAGAGCAGGGAGAATGAGGGGGGGGGAATGAGAGGGGGGGGAACACCAGAGCAGGGGGAATGAGAGGGGGGAACGCCAGAGCAGGGGGAATGAAAGGGGGAATGCCAGAGCAGGGGGAATGAGAGGGGGGAACACCAGAGCAGGGGGAATGAGAGGGGGGGGGTCACCAGAGCAGGGGGAATGAGAGGGGGGAACACCAGAGCAGGGGGAATGAGAGAGGGGAACGCCAGAGCAAGGGGAATGAGAGGGGGGGAACGCCAGAGTAGGAGGAATGAGAGAGCAGGGGGAATGAGAGGGGGAACAGAGCAGGGGGAATGAGAGTAAAGTGTATAATAATGTTTATTTCCTGCAGTCCCGGCGCCGGCCCCCGGGGGCGCCGCCTCGCCGCTGCCCTGTGAACTCAACACGGCGATCACCTGCCGGGACGACGTGGCCCCGCCCCCCCTCCTCCCCCGGAGACACACCCACCCCCCGCCCGGCAACGCTCACCGGCCCGGTAACCAGGGCGATGGCCGCCAGCGCAGACGCCGCCGCACCACCTCGCTGCGGGCGGCAGACGGCGACGCCACGGCAACCAGGGTTCAGCCAACCAAGTTCGAGACGCCGCTGGTGGGCGGGGCTAAAGCCAGCAGGTCAGTGATGTCATCTCCTAGAAAACTCATCAACCAATCAGACCCTTTCTCTTAAAGCCCATGTTGCAGGTTTAATTTTGCAATGAATTTGTGCAATTTGCTTGTTGGTAGTAAATATTTGAACTGTTATCCGTTGTATTTGATGGTGTTGGATATCGCAAAACTGAATATAACAATTTTACATTGTTTCATTTTCTCCCCCCACAATGCATTGCATGACGTCACGCTGGGGAGCAAACAGAGCAGCCTGCGTTGTATTTAAACAATTAATTAATTAACAATTAAAGTAATTAAAGCTCTTAAAGCATTAGACCACAGAAAACCACCTGGACCAGATTTAATAGAGCCTAATTTTTTGAAAAAGGCAGCTGATTTCATTGCTGAGCCCCTTACAATTCTTTTTAATTTGTCAATTCAAAACAACGAAATACCATCAGTTTGGAAGTCAGCTTTTGTTATTCCCTTGTTTAAAGGAGGTGATCCAGCAGTTTTGACTAACTATCGGCCTATGCCTAATTTATGTGTTTTGTCAAAAATTTTAGAATCCCTAGTTTCAGACCAAATAAAAGAGTTTTTATACTCGAATGAACTTCTTTCTAAACTGCAATCAGGCTTCAGGAAAAAGCACAGCACCATTACTGGTGTTACAAAAGTAATAAATGACATACTTGTCGCCCTTGATAGAAAGCAGTTCTGTGCATCACTTTTTCTTGACTTGTCAAAAGCATTTGACACAGTGGACCATGCTGTTTTAAAGCATAGGCTTCTTTGTCTGGGACTGTCTTCCTTTGCAGTTTCCTGGTTCATGAATTATTTGAGTGACAGGACTCAGTGTGTAAAATGTGACGGTCTATGTTCTGCATTAGTGAAGGTCCACAAGGGGGTGCCACAAGGTTCTTTATTGGGTCCTCTCCTGTTTATTATGTATATAAATGACCTGGGCCTAAATGTCTCGGATGCTAATATGCATTTCTATGCTGATGACACGATTATTTATAGTTTTGGATCGTCCCCAGCTAAAGCGGTTGAGTCTCTGCAGAAGGCTTTTGATGTGGTTCAACACACGCTAATGCAGCTTAAACTGGTTCTCAACGCGGAAAAGACTAAATTGATGTTGTTTAGTAACACTAAGAAGGTTTCTCAAGTTCCTCCTTCTGTGTTCACTTTGACTGGAAATGTCATAGAGGTGGTTCATTCTTATAAGTACCTTGGCATTTGGATAGATGATGCCCTCTCTTTTAAGCCTCATATAGACAACCTTGTGAAGAAACTTAAACTCAAATTGTCCTTTTTCTTTCGAAATAAATTTTGTTTTTCTTTTAAAGCAAAAAAGCAGCTAGTCACTGCAACATTTTTATCTGTCTTAGATTATGGTGACATGGTGTATAGGACCGCCTCAGCACAATGTCTGCATAAGATTGACACTGTGTACCATGCGTCTCTGAGATTTATTACAAATTGTAAAAATCTAACCCATCATTGTGAATTGTACGCCAGAGTGGGATGGCCATCGCTGTCAAACAGGAGATCAGGGCATTGGCATATTTTTATCTATAAGGCCATGCTAGGTCTGTTGCCATCCTACATCAGTAGTTTAATCACATGGAGAGGTGTTGGTTCCCATTCATTGCGATCAGATGATCATTTGCCGCTCCTTGTTCCATTTGCCCGTACAAATCTGGGAAAAAGGGCTTTTGTCTATTCCGCTCCTTCTGCATGGAACTCTTTGCAAAAAGAGTTGAAATTATCTGAACTTATTTCCTTAAATGCTTTTAAATCCAGATTGAGAGAACCTGAAATGACCTGTTTACATTGTAAATGTTTTTAATTATCTGTGTTGCATAACTGTTATAAATGTAATTGATTGTATTTTTGGCCTCTTGGCCAGGACTCCCTTGAAAAAGAGGTTTTTAACCTCAACGGGACTTTCCTGGTTAAATAAATAAAAAATAAAAAAATTTACCACTGGTCTGGCCTAATGTGGCCTCTGGTTTTTAATATTAACAGTCTATGGTCTCGATCGAGTCCATGTGACTTTATTATATTTATAATAATATTGGAGGGAAAGTGAAACACAGCTTAGACGGGGGTGTTGTTCGGCTTTTCACAAGTTTAGACTGCTAGCTAACGCTGCGCCGCCGGACGTTAGCACAACAGCGTTAGCCTAGCTTGCTAGCTAAACATTACGACTGCCTTTGGTGTTGCCTATATATGCGTCCATGTTGTCAACATCATACATGTGGCATTAGTGCACCTTTTGTACCATAATTGTATTGAATGAAATAGTAAGCTTTGCTCCTACGAGATGGGGGGTTTGTTACGTTACACACAAAGCTAACTGGCTATAGTTAGCCTGTACGGATGCTAGCGGATATAGCTAACGTCGCGTAGCCAGCCAGCAACTACACAACCACCCCTACACCACCCGCTCTCCACCACTCACTCCCCTACACCACCCGCTCTCCACCCACTCACTCCCCTACACCACCCGCTCTCCACCACTCACTCCCCTACACCACCCGCTCTCCACCCTCCCCTCCACCCCTCACTCCCCACACCACCCCGCTCTCCACCCACTCACTCCCCTACACCATCCGCTCACCCACCACTCACTCCCCTACACCACCCGCTCTCCACCCACTCACTCCCCTACACCACCCGCTCTCCACCCACTCACTCCCCCCCACCCCCTACACCACCCGCTCTCACCCACCCACACTCCCCTACACCACCCGCTCTCCACCCACTCACCCCCTACACCACCCGCTCTCCACCACTCACTCCCCTACACCCCTCCACACTCCCTACACCACCCGCTCTCCACCACTCACTCCCCTACACCACCCGCTCTCCACCCCTCACTCCCCTACACCACTCTCCACCCCACTCCCCTACACCACCCGCTCTCCACCACTCACTCCCCTACACCACCCGCTCTCCACCACTCACTCCCCTACACCACCCGCTCTCCACCCACTCACTCCCCTACACCACCCGCTCTCCACCCACTCACTCCCCTACACCACCCGCTCTCCACCCACTCACTCCCCTACACCACCCGCTCTCTCCCTACACCACCAGCTCTCCACCGCAGCTTCGCCGCCACACACACAAGCACCGGCCAAACAGCGACATGTTTTCACCGGAGGAAGAGGTAAACACTTAGAAATAACACTTGGGGATGCCTTCTATTACTATATCTAGATAAGTGTACCAGTACTTATTTGAACTAACGACATGATCACTGTCACTAGATCGAATGAATACGTTGACGTTCACTCGGTGCTATTCACTGACAGTAAAAAGTAAAGTTATTGTATGCACTGCTGCGTTGCTAAATGAAGGAGACTTCCCCACAATCTTGACAATTCCTCATTTGCCCTCTCACGTCTGGCAGGTTGGTAATTATTCGGCTGCTGGCCTTTCCTCCTCTTCCTCCTCCTCTTCCTCCTCCCAGTCAGTCAGCGTAGTTCTAGTGCTAGGCTGAGACTTTGCTCCCCATGGTGACGTCATCGCCGAATTCACTTCATAAACCCGCGAACACCAAAAATTACCAAAAACTAACTTTTAACACTATTTGGAGACATTTTTAAAAATGATATACATATCTTGAGTGTTTTTTGTACCCAATAATCAACAGTGGTGGTTAACCTGCAACATGGGCTTTAATGACGCTGTCCTGAATGAGCGAGCAGGGGGAATGAAAGAGCACGACGTTGACCAATCAGCATATTTCTCTGAATGGCGCTGTCCTCTGATTGGCTGCAGGGCTGCGCGGCTGCCGGAGAAGAAGAAGAAGAAGGACGCGCTGCGCTTCCAGTTCGGCAACCACAGCAGTTACTACGGCTACCAGGGTTGCTACGGCGACGCGGGGGAGGGGCGCGTCGGCGAGGTCGACCCACGGCTCCGCCTCCTGGAAGCTGATTGGTTCAGAGACAGGACGGTGCTGGACGTGGGCTGCGGCGCCGGCCACCTGGCGCTCGCCGTGGCCCGGCGGTTCGACCCCGCCCACGTCCTCGGCGTGGAACTGGACCGCCGGCTGGCGCACGCCGCCATGCTTAACATCAGGCACTTCCTGTCACATGACCTGGTCACGGCCAACAGGAAACACAGGGGGGCGCTAGGAGGCCCCGCCCCCTCGTCACCAGGGGAGACGGTTAGTAGCTTTAATATTCAGCCAGACAGACAGGTAGAGAGAGAGACAGACAGAGAGAGAGAGAGGTAGAGAGAGAGACAGGTAGAAAGAGAGAGACAGGTAGAGAGACAGAGAGATGGAGAGAGAGAGAGAGAGAGAGAGAGACAGGTAGAAAGAGAGACAGAGAGACAGGTAGACAGGTAGAGAGAGAAAGACAGACAGGTAGAGAGACAGACAGGTAGAGAGAAAGACAGACAGGTAGAGAGAGAGACAGGTAGAGAGAGAGAGACAGGTAGAGAGAGAGACAGACAGATGTAGAGAGAGAGACAGGTAGAGAGAGAGACAGACAGATGTAGAGAGAGAGACAGGTTCTTTTGTCTTGATTCCTGCTGGTGTCCCTTTCCTTAATATATACACTCACCTAAAGGATTATTAGGAACACCTGTTTAATTCCTCATTAAAGCAATTATCTAATCACCCAATCACATGGCAGCTGCTTCAATGCATGTAGGGGTGTGGTCCTGGTCTAGACCATCTCCTGACCTGGTCTAGACCATCTCCTGACCTGGTCCAGACCATCTCCTGACCTGGTCCAGACCATCTCCTGACCTGGTCCAGACCATCTCCTGGACTCCAAACTGAATAGAATGGGAAAGAAAGGGGATTTAAGACATTTGGAGCGTGGCATGGTTGTTGGTGCCAGATGGGCCGGTCTGCTCAGTTACTGGGATTTACACCCACAACCATTTCTAGGGTTTACAAAGAATGGTGTGAAAAGGGAAAAACACCCAGCATGCAGCAGTCCTGGGGGGGGGGATGCCTCGTTGCTGCTAGAGGTCAGAGGAGAATGGGCCGACTGATTCAAGCTGATAGAAGAGCAACTTTGACTGAAATAACCACTCGTTACAACCGAGGTGCAGCAAAGCATTTGTGAAGCCACAACACGCACAACCTTGAGGGGGGGCTACAACAGCAGAAGACCCCCCCGGGTACCACTCATCTCCACTACAAATAGGAACAAAAGGCTACAATCTGCAAGAGCTCACCAAACCTGGACAGTTGAAGACTGGAAAGATGTTGCCTGGTCTGATGAGTCTGGTTTCTGTTGAGACCTTCAGATGGTGGAGTCAGAATGAGAACATGGATCCATCATGCCTTGTTACCACTGTGCAGGCTGGTGGTGGTGGTGTAATGGTGTAGGGAGGTGTTTTCTTGGCCCACTTTAGGCCCCTTAGTGCCATTGGGCATGGTTTAAATGCCCCGCCTACCTGAGCATTGTTTCTGACTATGTACGTCCCTTTATGTCCCCCATGTCCCCATCCTCTGATGGCTACTTCCAGCAGGATGATTCACCATGTCACAAAGCTCACATCATTTACAACTGGTTTCTTCAACATGACGATGAGTTCACTGGACTAAAATGCCCCCGTCACCAGATCTCAACCTGTACTAAAATGGCCCCCCCAGTCACCAGATCTCAACCTGGACTAAAATGGCCCCCCCAGTCACCAGATCTCAACCTGGACTAAAATGGCCTCCCCAGTCACCAGATCTCAACCCAATAGAGCATCTTTGGGATGTGGTGGAACGGGAGCTTTGTGCCCTGGATGTGCATCCCACAAATCTCCATCAACTGCATATATGTCTGTGTCTGTGTCTGTGTCTGTGTCTGTGTGTGTGTGTGTGTGTGTCTGTGTGTGTGTGTGTGTGTGTGTGTGTGTGTGTCTGTGTCTGTGTCTGTGTCTGTGTGTGTTGCTATCCTCTCAATATGGCCGACATCTCTAAAGAATGCTTTCAGCACCTTGTTGAATCAATGCCTCGTAGAATTAAGAAAGGGGGTCAAACACAGTCTTAGTATGGTGGTCCTCAGGGGGTGGATAATCCTATACACAGTAATAGTATGGTGGGGGGGTGGATAATACTACATGTACTACTACATACACAGTAATAGTATGGTGGTCCTCTTAATCCTATAGGGGAGTGGATAATACTACATATACTACTACATACACAGTATTAGTATGGTGGTCCTCTTAATCCTATAGGGGGTGGATAATACTACATATACTACTACATACACAGTAATAGTATGGTGGTCCTCATAATCCTATAGGGGGGTGGATAATACTACATATACTACTACATACACAGTAATAGTATGGTGGTCCTCTTAATCCTATAGGGGGGTGGATAATACTACATATACTACTACATACACAGTATTAGTATGGTGGTCCTCTTAATCCTATAGGGGAGTGGATAATACTACATATACTACTACATACACTAAATACACAGTGGATATACAACATGTACTACTGGTATGGTGGTCCTCTTAATCCTATAGGGGAGTGGATAATACTACATATACTACTAAATACACAGTATATGGTGGTCTTCATAATCCTATAGGGGGGTCTATGTCATAGGGTAATATGTATTATGTTCTGCAGCCCCCCCCATGTAATATGTATTATGTTCTGCAGCCCCCCCCATGATGTAATATGTATTATGTTCTGCAGCCCCCCCCCATGATGTAATATGTACTATGTTCTGCAGCAGGTCCCGCCCCCCTTCCCCCTGTCCTTCAGGGGGAGTTGGGGTCCTCTGGCTGCCCCCCCCTCTTCCTCCCCCAACATCATCGTCATCGTCCTCCAGGTTTCCGCCAACGTCACCTTCGTCCAGGTGAGTCTTGTCTGGTTGTTACCCCCCCCCATATATATCAGTCTGGTTGTTACCCCCCCCATATATATCAGTGTGGTTGTTACCCCCCCCCAATATTATTATATTATTATATATATTATATATTATTATATATATTATTATTAGTTATATAAATATTTATTAATACCTTCATGATAAAAAATATTTATAATTTGCTTCTTCAAATTTTTATCAAAATATTCCACCCACCCCCCCAACAGGGCGACTACGTGTCGGAGGCGTGGCCTGGGCGGGGCCAGTATGATGTCATCATGTGTCTGGGCGTCACCAAGTGGGTGCAGCTGCAGTCGGGAGACATGGGCGTGGTCAGGCTGTTCAGACGAGCCTATCAGAGCCTGTCGCCGGGCGGATTATTCATCCTGGAGCCGCAGCCCTGGAGCAGCTACGCACGCAGCAAGAGGATCTC
This sequence comes from Etheostoma perlongum, assembly GCA_026937815.1. Classification (NCBI taxonomy): domain Eukaryota; kingdom Metazoa; phylum Chordata; class Actinopteri; order Perciformes; family Percidae; genus Etheostoma; species Etheostoma perlongum. Next base: position 22,177,451 of record CM049389.1, on the reverse strand, counting down.
GGTAACACACAACACACACACACACACACACATTGGTGTGTGTGTGTGTGTGTGTGTGTGTGTGTGTGTGTGTGTGTGTGTGTGTGTGTGTGTGTGCATGTTTATCTGATGAGTAGGCGTGTAGATGTGTGTGAGTGTGTATCTGATGAGCAGGTGTGTAGATGTGTGTGAGTGTGTATCTGATGAGCAGGTGTGTAGATGTGTGTGAGTGTGTATCTGATGAGCAGGTGTGTAGAGTAGTCGTTAAGACTAGAAAAGATATATAAATACAGCACATTTACACATATACACACACACACACATACAGACACACACACATATACACACACACACATATACACACACATATACATACACACACACATATACAGTTATACAGACTACAGTACACATGAGTACACTCTGTGTGAAAGTAAAAGTTGTTTGTGCTTTTATTTTGTAGGAGCGGACGTATCGTAACTTCGTGGCGGTGAGACTGAGACCGGAGCAGTTTACATCGTACCTGACGGACAGTATCGGTTTCTCTTCTTACAGACTCATCACACACACAGGTACACACAAACACACAGGTACAAAACACACAGGTACACACACAGGTACACACACACACACACACACAGGTACACACACTCATCGTACACACAGGTACACACACACACGTACACACACACAGGTACACACACACACACACAGGTACACACACACACAAAGGTACACACACACACAGGTACACACACACACAAAGGTACACACACACACAGGTACAACCACACAGCACGCGTACACACACAGCACACACAGATACACACAATACACACACACACACACACACACACACAGGTACACACACACAGGTATATACATCTCTATCAGTTTAATAATGACTATGTTTATAACATCTCTGTTTTCACAATAAAAGCCTTCCAATGTCTGATGATCAGATTTTTTCTTTGTTGTTTTGTTTTCTTGTTACCAGGCAACCAGCGGCCGATCTACCTGTTCCACAAAGGCCCCGCCCCCAGGAAGTGATATCACCAGGACAACGCAGACGGAGGAAGCTGATTGGTCCTTATAATTTCTGTATATATTATGACTGTGAACTTGCAGCTGATTGGCTGAACATTGGAGACAGTTTTGATGACATCACAGAGGAGAATAAACTCTGCCCCCCCCCCCCCCGTGAACACTGACAGGAAGTGACACGCTCTCGCTCCTTTCAGAAGGTTTTGATTCAGTTTTTTGTGTAAAGAAATAAAGATAAAGGATCCGAAACTTTAATTTTCTGTATTTCAGCCACAGAGAGTCAGAGTTTAAAGTAATTAATTAATTATATAGAATAAATATAGAAATATCATTAATATTTACAACTACAAGAATTCAAATCTTTATTTTATTTTGAAGGGACGGAAAAGAAATGACCAATGTTGGAACAAAAGTTATAATTTTATATTCTTTATTTTAAAGGTACACACACACAGGTACACCCATACAGACACACACAGGTACACACCCTACGACAGTATATATAAATATAAGTATTTAGTAGTATAGTATTAGTATTATATATACTATATATAGTATATACTGTATATTATGTAGTAATAAGCGGGTAGTAGTGTATTAACGAGGCTTTGTGGTACATTAGATATAAATCAGTTATAATGTCTGGTCAGTGATTGGTCGACAGCAGAAGGGGGCGTGGCCTCGTCACAGCTGAAGCCCTGCCCCGTCTCCATAGTAACCGTGCTGCTCTGAGTCAAAGGGGAACAGCACCTGTGTTGGGGAGAGACAGACAAAATGTCTTCAGAGACACTAAATGTCTTCAGAGAGACAAAATGTCTTCAGAGACAAACTGGCTGAAAAAAACCCACAAAAAGACAGGTAACCATCTACCTGTTCCACAAAGGCCCCGCCCACAGGAAGTGATACGTCCTCGGCGTCTCCGGCGTTTTTGGTGTCCTCTGTGTCTCCGGCGTCCTTGGTGTCCCCGGGGTCCCCAGTGTCTCTGCCGTCCATGGTGTCTCCGGGGTCTCCGGCGTCCACGGTGTCTCCAGGTTCCCCGGCGTCTCCGGGGTCTCTGGGGTCCCCAACGTCTCCGGCGTCCCCTAGTGACTCCGGGGTCTCTGGGGTCCCCAGCGTCTCCGGCGTCCACGGTGTCTCCAGGTTCCCCGGTGTCTCCGGCGTCCCCAGTGACTCCGGGGTCTCTGGGGTCCCCAGCGTCTCCGTCTCCCAGTGAAAGCAGTTGATTGGCCCACAGGCTGTTGATGCCAGAGGTGATGTCATCTCCTCTCAGCTGTTGTTTCTGACAAATGGACCAATCATACCATTAGCATTAACGAATGGGCGGGACTAACACACATGGAGGGGCGGGGCTAACACATGGAGGGGCGGGGTAATATACAAGAAGGGGCGGGGCTGGGGTCTGACCGTTGCACTCTGGCTCTCGGAGGACTCGGATGAAGACGAGGAGGAAGAAGACGATGAAGAGGAAGATGTTTTCTGTCCAGGGTCAGAAACAGGAGAGAGCTGCAGACACACACACACACACACATACACACACATATATACACACACATACACACACACATATACACACACACAGACACACACAACCAGACTGATTAATACATATTTATTGGTCTGGTCCAGATCACATAGAGGACACACTGTGGTCTGGACAGGATCACGTAGAGGACTCACTGTGGTCTGGACCAGATCACGTAGAGGACTCACTGTGGTCTGGACCAGATCACGTAGAGGACTCACTGTGGTCTGGTCCAGATCACGTAGAGGACTCACTGTGGTCTGGACAGGATCACGTAAAGGACTCACTGTGGTCTGGTCCAGATCACGTAGAGGACTCACTGTGGTCTGGTCCAGCTGTTGTTGCAGGATTGGCCCATGGCTGCTGTGTTCCCATGGAAACGCCTGGTTCTGACCCAGCAAGCAGAGCACCATCAAGAAGATCCACATCCTGAACCGGACACGGAACGCACTGCTTAAACTGGGTCTGGCTGGGTCCTGCTGGGTCTGATTGGGTCCTGCTGGGTCTGATTGGGTCCTGCTGCGTCCGGCTGCGTCTGACTGGGTCCTGCTGGGTCTGACTGGGTCTGACTGGGTCTGGCTGGGTCCTGCTGGGTCCCGCTGGGTCTGACTGTGTCCAACCTCTGATATCGTCTGTTTTGTCCTGTCAACAGGAAGCCTGCTGTCATCTTCTTGTCTTTTGTTCCCGCCCCCCCTCCTACTGACAGACGCCCATAAACCAAAACAACAAACTGTGTGTCTCTGTGTGTGTGTGTGTATATACGTATATGTGTGTGTATATGTGTGTGTGTCTGTCTGTGTGTGTGTCGGATTGAATATATAACTTTTTCCTCATTAAAAAGTCAAATCCACAACCAGACCTACTTTTAGTGTGTATAGAGCAGCATATCTCCACCAGACTCCATGTAAATAATCACTACTTTTAGCGTGTATAGAGCAGCATATCTCCACCAGACTCCATGTAAATAATCACTACTTTTAGCAGCATATCTCCACCAGACTCCATGTAAATAATCACTACTTTTAGCGTGTATAGAGGGATCCATCCCATAATGTTGTTTTTTGGTTGTTTTCTGGCTTCTTCACCAGTGAAGAGGGAGTTCCTGGTGTTCACATTATTCTGACCGCGTGTGTTTATCTTCTTAAGATTGATTGAGGTGACTCACAATAATATGTAAACACATTTCACAAGCAGGAAGATTACCACACACACACACACACACACACACAGAAGACAGACAGACACACACACACACATATACACACACACACACACAGATAGACAGACAGACACACACACACACACACACACACAGACAGACAGACAGACACACACACAGACAGACAGACAGACAGACACACTATATAACTAATATAATTAATATAACTATTATTATATTATAATATATAGGCTATAGTATAGTAGTACATAATATAGTATTTAATATATTATTATAGTCCCCAGAACATACAGTGTGATGTTCACAACACGTGTACTGGGACCGGTTAGGGGATTATTAAGTTCCTCTTCCAGGTCCTGCCCCCCTTCTGCAGAGTGGTCGTTAGACCTGATTAAAGTAACAAAAGGTCCCCGGGCCAGGGGGGTGCAGATGGAACCGGTTTGGGGGGAGAGGTGTTAGGAGAAGGGTTTAGGACCTGGGTCTTTGCACAGGAATGAATCAGAGATGATGGGTTCAGGGACCAGATCTTTATAAGAGTTCTTCTAGGCAGACACGATAGGAACAGGGACCAGATCTTTATAAGAGTTCTTCTAGGCAGAGACTATAGGTTCAGGGACCAGATCTTTATAAGAGTTCTTCTAGGCAGAGACTATAGGTTCAGGGACCAGATCTTTATACGAGTTCTTCTAGGCCAGTGGTTTCTTCTAGGGAGACAATAGGTTCAGGGACCAGATCTTTAGACTAGTTCTTCAGGATCTCGGGGGGGGTAGACTACAGGATGGGAGGGGAAAAAATCTAGCGACTTTTACTGGTGTTTTTGGAGACTTTTGTAGTGTTTGTAGACTCGAAAGCACGAATCACTCTGCAGTTATGCCTACTGTGCTCCACCACGGGAGCTGCCGTGAGCCCCTCTCCCGTCCACAAGCACTCAGTCAGCAGTAGCCTCGCGCAGCAGGGACAGCCTGCAGTCAGAGCAGAGAGAAGACACACACCCCTCCGCGTCCAGGCTGCAAATGAATCACGTATGCGCATGGCCGCCGCACGTAAATGTGTTATACCAGTAATCATCTCCGTTACATATCAAACATGGACCAATTAAAATCGAGATATTACTGGCCCTTTGCGTAGCTGACGTCATTACACCAGATACGTTGTAAGCGCAATCCCCGCGAAATTCAAAGTCAAAATGACAGCAGCGGTGTCCGCCGATATCACAGCGGCGAGGAACTCCTCTAAACTCGATTTTAATTTTTAAAAAAATAACTAATAGCAAGAGGAGGTCCTCTAAACTCTTAGATTTTAATGGAAAAAAAAGGTCTAGCCAGAGGTCTAATAGCCTTAGATGGAGGTCTACGCCAGCCTTAGATGGACTACCGCAGCAAAAGGGACAAAAACTCGTCCGATCGTTTCAAACTGACTGGTTTGGAAGAAAAGATGTGGCTACGTGGCTACGTGGCTGTGCTAACAGTCAGCGGCGGGACCTCTACGGGGTCCTGGGATCTGAACAGTCAGTAGATGGGGTCCTGAACAGTCAGCGGCGGGACCTCTACGGGGTCCTGGGATCTGAACAGTCAGCGGCGGTATCTCTACGGGGTCCTGGATGTGAACAGTCAGCGGCTAGACCTCTACGGGGTCCTGGGATCTGAACAGTCAGTGGCGGGACCTCTACGGGGTCCTGGATGTGAACAGTCAGCGGCGGGACCTCTACGGGTCCTGGGATCTGAACAGTCAGCGGCGGGACCTCTACGGGGTCCTGGGATCTGAACAGTCAGCGGTATCTCTACAGGGGTCCTGGATGTGAACAGTCAGCGGCGGGACCTCAGGGGTCCTGGGATCTGAACAGTCAGCGGCGGGACCTCTACAGGGTCCTGGGATCTGAACAGTCAGCGGCGGGACCTCTACGGGGTCCTGGGATCTGAACAACCTGCCCGCAGCTTTAACCACGCATATAAAACCGTCAGCTCATATAATACCGGCAACTACAGCTTCGCACATCCTCCACCCTGAAACGGATCAAAACATCCAGTCGGAACCGGACCGGACCAGCACGTCTTTCAGCCCTCGCCATTCGGTCAGAGAGTCAGAGACTATGCAAACTGAAGGCCCGTAAAGACGAGTTTTACAACGCAATGATCGCCGTCTTCACGAGGAACGAGCGTCGGATGGATTTTATGTACAGATAATCTACCGATTGGTGAGTCAGGAACTAGTCTGGGCTTAGTGAAGCCGTCTGCCTTCATATTCAGAGCAGTGTGTGTTTTCATTGTTGCTGACTGGGACTGACAAACATAATTGGCCGCTGTGCAATAATTAGAACAAAGATGGTTTCATAACTTGCATTCTGATGCTGGACATTAACGTGTGTGTGTGTGTGTGTGTGTGTGTGTGTGTGTGAGAGAGAGAGAGAGAGAGAGAGAGAGAGAATATGTCACCCAGAGTATTTGTCTGAAATCTTAACTTTGCGGGAACTGTCATTGCGGTCTTCAAATCAGCGATTCTAGAAGTCCTAAGGTCCAGGTATTAATGGTGGGGTGATCAGGTTTTTGCGGTTGCTGCCCCGAGACTCAGGAACAAGTTACCCCCCCCTCCCGATATTTGCACTGTTACAGATGTCGCTCTTTTTAGGTCCAAACTCAAAACATATCTGTTCAGTCTGGCTTTTAATACGTAGCAGCGGTGTGACGACTTCATTCTTTTGTTTCTTTTGATTTTACTGTTTTCTATGTTCATTCTTTCTATTGGACAATGTAATTTTACTCATTATGTTAAGCACTTTGGACCATGCTGGTTGCTGTAAAGTGTTATATAAATACATTTAGATTGATTTTTGATTGACCTGCCTCAACCTGTCTTTGCAAGGCCGCAAAACTCCCATTTTGCTCCTTGCGGACAAAGTGCACGCCTTCACACACAAACTAGACCTCTGGCATGGCATGCATCAGTCGAGGGAACGTCGACATGTTCCCCAGCCTTGCAGACTTTATCACCGATGCAGGCGCGTCACATGATTTCTCCTCCCTATTTCAGTCAGCGTCTGAGCACCTGTCAGCAATGAGAAAACAATTTGCGACGTACTTTAAAGAGGATTATCGATCTTTAGCGTGGGTTCGAGATCCGTTTGTGTGCACAGCAGACGAGCTATCAATTGATATGCAGGAACAGCTTATTGAGCTGAAGAGTGACAGTCGACCGAAGGAACTCTTTAGCTCCGCCCTCTTTCGTCATTCTGGGCATCATTGATGCAGGAATACGCTGAACTCTGTGACGTCGCCTTGAAGATTCTCCTTCCTTTTGCGTCAACATATTTGTGTGAGGCAGGATTCTCAAAAATGACTGCACTCAAAACTAAATACCGTAATCGTGCACAAATCGAGGATGATTTGAGGCTATGTTTATCAAACATTGAGCCAAGAATTGAGGATCTTTGCAAGGCAAAGCAGGCTCAGGTCTCACATTAATATCACCAACCTGCAGCTTCTTTAAACTATTAGACCTAGTGATAATAACAATAATAAAGCATAAATTAATATCAGAGGTCTGGTGCCAGTTCCCAATTATAGCAATAGCCTAGTAATGATAATAAGCCTACTGATGATGATGATGATGATGATAATAATAATAATAATAATAATAATAATAATAATAATAATAATAATAACAACAATAAAGTATGTAACCTCATATAAATATATAGCAATAGCCTAGTAATGATAATAGGCCTACTGATGATGATGATGATGATAATAATAATAATAATAATAATAATAATAATAATAACAACAATAAAGCATGTAACCTCATAAATATATAGCAATAGCCTAGTAATGATGATAGGCCTAATACTACTCATAATAATACTAATAATAATACTATCTGCAAGCTCACATTAGAAGTCTGGTACTACTGCCAATTATAAAAATAGCCTAGTAATGATAATAGGCATACCTACCGCTACTGATAATAAAATTAATAATAATAATGTGGGCCTAAAAATAATAGCCTATCTATCTATCTATCTATCTATCTATCTATCTATCTATCTATCTATCTATCTATCTATCTATCTATCTATCTATCTATCTATAGGGCCCTAACTGCAATGAACCATCTAGGGCAAAAGGTTGAGAACCCCCAACTGCAATAGGAACCAGATCTTTGGGGTTCCTAGGCTTGACAAAGGTTCAGGGACCAGATCTTAATAAGAGTTCTTCTAGGCAGAGACAATAGGTTCAGGGACCAGATCTTTATAAGAGTTCTTCTAGGCAGAGACAATAGGTTCAGGGACCAGATCTTTATAAGAGTTCTTCTAGGCAGAGACAATAGGTTCAGGGACCAGATCTTTATAAGAGTTCTTCTTGGCAGAAATGATAGGTTCAGGGACCAGATCTTAATAAGAGTTCTAACTAGGCAGAGACCTTTATCTTCACCCAACACAGGCCAGGGTTGACAGTCTCTGCCGAGAGACCTGGTCGGCATTGGACAACTCGTATAAAGATCTGGTCCCTGAACCTATCGTCTCTGATTCATTCCTGTGTAGTGTGAATGTAAATCCATGCAAAGACCCAGGTCCTAAACCCTTCTCCTAACGCCTCTCCCCCCAAACCGGTCCATTTGCATCCACACTAGCCCGGTGGCCTTTTGTTACTGTAATCAGCGTCTAACGACCACTCTGCCCAAGGGGGGCAGACCCTGCCCTGAAGCAGGAGCTGGAAGAGTCAGAGGAACTTAAGACTTTGTGTTAGGTAGCCATGGGTGTAGCCTGCTTTTAAAAATCAGTGTCTGTACTCGTGAGCTGCATGTGATAGATTCCCAGCTTTGGAGAAGACTCCAGGGACTCTGTCAGGTCTTTGATAGTCATCCTGCCTGCTTTGGTTTGAACAAAATCCAGAGTGAGTCCAGCACCCCCAGATCTGAGAGGAATGGAGGACAACAAGGACCTGGAGCAGCGGAGCACTGAGGTACCCAGGAGACCAGCAGCAGACTGGGACTCAGATACCAACAAGGTCCCCAGGAGACCAGCAGCAGACTGGGACCCTGATACCAACAAGGTCCCCAGGAGACCAGCAGCAGACTGGGAATCTGATACCAACAAGGTCCCCAGGAGACCAGCAGCAGCCTGGGACTCTGATAGCAGCCATGTTCAGGTCAGTGTTCAGGACCCAGCTCCCTCTATCTGAACCCAAACTCTGCCTGTTCCTTCAGAAGCTTCTTCAAGCCTTTTTTCCACTGTGTGTATGTCATGAAAACTCGTTTTTAATGGGGGGGGGCATGCAGAGGGAGGGCCTGTATTTCTTGTCGACTCGGCTCCTTTTGCTTCTGAGTCTGAGCCGCTTCAGGGTATTGGCCCTTAGGTACTGCCAAGTGTGGAGGCTACATGAGAGGGACGGGGGTGGCACATGGAGGCCGGAGACGCTACGGTTGTCTTTTAAGATAATAGAGTACTTATAACGCCCTGCGCACACTCCGCACTCTGGTCTGCTAAAACGCAGTGATCCGACCAATCAGTAGTCTGCAAGTTTCCACGTCACCTTTTGGTATCGCCTCAGCTCGCTTGGAACCTCGACGACTAAAAGAAGTACCTGAGGTAGCAGGTCCCAGGGACAAAAAAATACCTGGTAGCAGGTCCCAGGGACTTTTTTTCGTAATGGAAAACCAAAAAAGGCGAGTAGAGTCGAGGCGAGTCGAGTAGATACCACGCAGTGGAAAACCGCCATAAATGTCTATTTTTAGGCTGCTTACACATTCAGGGGTCTGCTATAATCTGCCACGCTTTCTCTCCCTGTTTCATTACAACTTGCCTGAAAATGTAGAATATTTGGGAACTTCTGAATGTTATGAAGAGTACAGTGGGGTTGTAAAGTTTGGGCCCCCAGGTAAAATGTGTACTAATGTCATGAAGAAGAAAGAAAAGATGAAAAATCTCCAAAAGGATCAAATGACAGATTAGACATTCGTATAATACGTCACAAACAGTTAGATTTTTATTTCATCCTATACACTTTCAACATAACAGAAAACAAAAAGATGGCGTCTGCAAAAGTTTGGGCCCCCTGCAGAGTTAATACCTTATACCCCCCCCCCTGCAGAGTTATTACCTTGTCTACCACCCCCCCACCCTTGTTGGAGGTGTCTTCGCCCATTCTTCTTCCAGAAGTCTTCCAGTTCTTTGAGGTTTCATCTCCTTTAAGGTCTATCATAGATTTTACATTATGTTGAGGTCAGGAGATTGTGAAGGCCATGGCAAAACCTTCAGTTTACGCCTCTTGATGTAATCCACCGTGGATTTTGAGGTGTGTTTAGGATCATTATCAATTTGTAGAAGCCATCCTCTCTTTAACTTCATCTTTTTCACAGATGCATCAAGTTAGCTCCAAAATCTGCTGAAATGTTAATGAATCCATTTTTCCTTCTACTCTTGAAATGTTCCCTGTGCCACTGGCTGCAATCCCCCCCCCCCCCACTGGCTGAAATACCCCCCCCACACACACACACACTGGCTGCAATACAACAACCCCCCGCCCCCACTGGCTGCAATACTGATATTGTTCTTGGTCTTCCAGATCTTTAACTTCCACTGTTCCCATGGTGATGACGGCCATTTCTTAATTACATTCCCAATAGAGGAGATCGGCGTCTGAAAACGCTTTGCTATCTTCTTCTAGCCTTCTCCTGCTTTGGGAGCGTCGACTATTTCAGTTTCAGTTTCCTAGACAACTGCTTAGAAGAAGCCATGGTGCTGATTGTTGGGGGGGTTCAGATAAGTCTGGGCCATGGTGCTGATTGTTGGGGGGTGGGTCAGATGGGTCTGGGCATTTAAAACCTTAAGATTGACATCACCTGGTCTTTCCAGACAATGATTGAGAACAATCCATGACGCTGTCAGGTCTCAGCTTTCCAAAGGGGGGGGTACATGCTAGAAACTCTGCAGGGAGCCCAAACTTTTGCAGACACCATTTCTTTGTTTTCTGTTATATTGAAAGTGTAAATGATGAAATAATATCCAACTTTTTGTGACATATTATACGAATGTCTAATCTGTCATTTGATCCTTTTGGAGATTTTTCATCTTTTCTTTCTTCTTTATGCACATTAATATACATTTGTACCTGGGGGGCCCAAACTTTAGAATCCCACTGTATATTTGGTTCCATAATAACATCTGCACATATATACCTTCATTTTGGCATAAATTATTGTATGATGAGTTGACGTTGTGAGCAAGTCCAAGGTTTAAAGGTTTTTCACTAACTCTTTCTCTCTGTTTGTCTGTTGCTATAGAAACGGAGAGGAGGAGAGAGACCCAAACAGCACCGCTGTCAACACTGTGACAAATCCTTCACAACATCAGGATATTTAAAGATTCATCAGAGAGTTCACACTGGAGAGAAGCCGTTCAGCTGTGATCAATGTGGGGCAGCTTTCACACAAAAGAGTCACCTCAAAACACATCAACGCATTCACACTGGAGAGGCCTTCAGCTGTGATCAGTGTGGGGCAGCTTTCACACGACAGAGTAGCCTAAAAAACCATCAACGCATTCATACTGGAGAGAAGCCGTACAGCTGTGATCAATGTGGGGCAGCTTTCACACAGCAGAGTAACCTAAAAACACATCAACGCATTCACACTGGAGAGAAGCCATTCAGCTGTGATCAATGTGGGAAAACATTTGCTGAGAGTAGTCACCTTAAACGACACCGGCGCATTCACACCGGAGATAAACCATACAGGTGTGATCTATGTGGGAAAAAATTTACTGAGAGTAACCACCTTAAAAGACACCAGCGCATTCACACCGGAGACAAACCGCACAGCTGCGATCTCTGTGACAAAATGTTCAAAACTCCAGAACATGCTGAAAGCCACCGGCGCGTTCACACCGGGGAGAAGCCGTACTGGTGTGAGCAATGTGGGAAAACCTTTTCTCACAACAGTCACCTCACGACACACCAGCGCATTCACACCGGAGAGAAGCCGTTCAGCTGTGATCAGTGTGGGGCAGCTTTCACTCAGAGTAGTGACCTTAAAAAACACCGGCGCGTTCACACCGGAGAGAAGCCGCACTGGTGTGAGCAATGTGGGAAATGTTTTGCTCAGAGTAGTCACCTTTACTCTCACCAGCGCCTCCACACGGCACCGTAGTGGACAGGCTTCACAGCAGGACGGTGCAGTTAATCCAGATTATGCCATGTTTACACGTGGGCGGCTATTTTCATAAACGGACATTTCAACCTCTCTGTTTTCAAAAATAACAACCTGTAGGTGCAGGTTGGTAACCTGTAGGTGCAGGTTGGTAACCTGTAGGTGCAGGTTGGTAACCTTTAGGTGCAGGTTGGTAACCTGTAGGAGCAGGTTTGGTAACCTTTAGGTGCAGGTTGGTAACCTGTAAGTGCAGGTTGGGTAACCTGTAGGTGCAGGTTTGGTAACCTTTAGGTGCAGGTTGGTAACCTTTAAGTGCAGGTTTGGTAACCTGTAGGTGCAGGTTTGGTAACTTTTAGGTGCAGGTTGGTAACCTGTAAGTGCAGGTTTGGTAACCTGTAGGTGCAGGTTGGTAACTTTTAGGTGCAGGTTGGTAACCTGTAAGTGCAGGTTTGGTAACCTGTAGGTGCAGGTTGGTAACCTGTATGTCTAGGTTTGGTAACCTGTAGGTGCAGGTTTGGTAACCTGTAGGTGCAGGTTGGTAACATGTAGATGCAGGTTTGGTAACCTGTAGGTGCAGGTTGGTAACATGTAGATGCAGGTTTGGTAACCTGTAGGTGCAGGTTTGGTAACCTGTAGGTGCAGGTTGGTAACCTGTAGGTGCAGGTTGGTAACCTGTAGGTGCAGGTTGGTAACATGTAGGTGCAGGTTTGGTAACCTGTAGGTGCAGGTTGGTAACATGTAGGTGCAGGTTGGTAACCTGTAGGTGCAGGTTGGTAACCTGTAGGTGCAGGTTTGGTAACCTGTAGGTGCAGGTTTGGTAACCTGTAGGTGCAGGTTGGTAACCTGTAGGTGCAGGTTGGTAACATGTAGGTGCGGGTTTGGTAACCTGTAGGTGCAGGTTTGGCATGCAAGGAATCACTTCCTCTCTCTTCTCTTCCTCCCTTCCTCGGCTGAACCTCCATTTGTCTCAGTTAACATGCACACGTGCAAACAAAGTCTTCCAGACTCTAATCTCAGAGGAGAATTCTCTGTCGCGTGTAAACGAAGGGAAATGTCTCCGTTCATCAAAATAACCACGTACGTGTGAAGGGGGCAGTAATCTATTCATGATGTCGGCTGATGAAGTGTTGATGAAGCATTGCTGATGTGTTGGTGATGTGTTGGTGATGTGTTGGTGATGTGTTGGTGATGTGTTGGTGATGTGTTGGTGATGTGTTGGTGATGTGTTGGTGATGTGTTGGTGATGCGTTGGTGATGTGTTGATGAAGCATTGCTGATGTGTTGGTGATGCGTTGATGATGTGTTGGTGATGCGTTGGTGATGTGTTGATGATGTGTTGGTGATGTGTTGATGATGCGTTGGTGATGCGTTGATGATGCGTTGGTGATGCGTTGATGATGTGTTGATGATGCGTTGGTGATGTGTTGATGATGTGTTGGTGATGTGTTGGTGATGTGTTGGTGATGCGTTGATGATGTGTTGGTGATGTGTTGGTGATGCGTTGGTGATGCGTTGGTGATGCGTTGGTGATGCGTTGGTGATGTGTTGGTGATGTGTTGATGATGCGTTGATGAAGCGTTGATGATGTGTTGGTGATGTGTTGGTTATGTGTTGTGGACGGAGGGCAGCTGGGAGAAAGTAGTCCTTTTGGGCAGATTTCACCACTCTCTTAGTGTTGGTGATCTGTTGGTGATGCGTTGGTCGTTGGTGATGCGTTGGCGTTGGGTGTGTTGGTGATGTGTTGATGATGGTGTGGTAGTCTTGATGATGTGTTGGTGATGGTGTTGGTTACGAGGTGTGTTGTGGACGGAGGGCAGCTGGGAGTGGTAGTCCTTTGGGCAGATTTCACCACTCTTTAGTGCCTTAGGATGTGGTAGTCTTCTAAGACGTAAGTGTGGTAGTCTTCTAGGACGTAGGTGTGATAGTCTTCTAGGACGTAGGTGTGGTAGTCTTCTAGGACGTAGGTGTGGTAGTCTTCTAGGACGTAGGTGTGGTAATCTTCTAGGACGTAGGTGTGGTAATCTTCTAGGACGTAGGTGTGGTAGTCTTCTAGGACGTAGGTGTGGTAGTCTTGTAGGACGTAGGTGTGGTAGTCTTCTAGGACGTAGGTGTGGTAGTCTTCTAGGACGTAAGTGTGGTAGTCTTCTAGGACGTAGGTGTGGTAGTCTTCTAAGACGTAAGTGTGGTAGTCTTCTAGGACGTAGGTGTGGTAGTCTTCTAGGACGTAGGTGTGGTAGTCTTCTAGGACGTAGGTGTGGTAGTCTTCTAGGACGTAAGTGTGGTAGTCTTCTAGGACGTAAGTGTGGTAGTCTTCTAGGACGTAGGTGTGGTAGTCTTCTAGGACGTAGGTGTGGTAGTCTTCTAGGACGTAGGTGTGGTAGTCTTCTAGGACGTAGGTGTGTGGGGGTCCGTAGGAAGGGAAGGTGCTGCTGCGCCTTCTTCACCCGACCAGAGGAGATGAGAGAACAAGGAAGAGTGTTTGAGATGTGGACCCCAAGGAACTAGGCCATGTTTAAAGACTTTATTCACTATTTGTGGTTTTAAATCTGATGTTCAGACTGAAAGCAAAAACATTGATGATGTCATACATCCTCTGACATCACACACACACACACACACACACACACACACACACACAGACAATGACGATGTCATATAGTCAGAAATAAGAAAGCAATCAGCTGATGTATTTATCTGACTTGTAGAATAATGTCATATAACAATGTTTGGAACAATGTGGAACAATTAAATGCAAATAAATGAAACAAAGCACATTCTGATTATTAGTGACTTGATTTATTCTTCCTGTTGTGTCTGTGTTTAAACTCCTAATTAAAGGTAACCTTGACGTCCCTAAAAGTTCTGTTACTGCTGACAGACTCAGATTATTATTCTAAGTGTCTAACAACATTATGGGATGGATCCCAACAGAGATAGACCTTTTAGTTAAAGAGGAAGATCCTTTTAGTTTAACATGAAACAGAAATCACCATACCAAACCCACCAGACTCCATGTAAATAATCAGTGCTTTTAGCATGTATAGAGCAGCATATCTCCACCAGACTCCATGTAAATAATCACTACTTTTAATGTGTATAGAGCAGCATATCTCCACCAGACTCCATGTGAATAATCACTACTTTTAATGTGTGTGTGTTTGTGTGTGTATTCAGTGAGTGTGATTAATTAAACGCGCTGACAGATCATTGCACCTGCCAAACACATTACACTGAGTGGAGCGGGTGACCGGTCCAAGATGGCGGCCCCACATCTCGTCAGCGCCAATAGGCAGTAGCGGTCGATGCGGCGTCTACTCTTTATGTCTATGGCAGCAACAACAGAACTTTTAGAAAAGGCAGTGACATGTTTCGTCCACCAGAGGGCGACATCAGTATATTTTATTTATCATGAGTCAGTCAGTGGGACTGATGAAATTACTTTTAGTGTGTATAGAGCAGCATATCTCCACCAGACTCCATGTAAATAATCACTACTTTTAGCGTGTATAGAGCAGCATATCTCCACCAGACTCCATGTAAATAATCACTACTTTTAGCGTGTATAGAGCAGCATATCTCCACATGTAAATGGGTGAATTAAGAGTTTATTCCAACCAGACCAGAGTGGTGATTGTTGAACAGTGGAAAGATGAACCAAGACGGCTTTTGGTAGTTTTATTTAGTTTCTGTCCACTTTGAATGAAGTGTGTTTTACGATGATAAAAGTAGTGATTATTTACATGGAGTCTGGAGATATGGGCTAAAAAGTAGTGATTATTTACATGGAGATATGCTGCTCTATACACACTAAAAGTAGTGATTATTTACATGGAGTCTGGTGGAGATATGCTGCTCTATACATGCTAAAAGTAGTGATTATTTACATGGAGTCTGGTGGAGATATGCTGCTCTATACACACTAAAAGTAGTGTTTATTTACATGGAGTCTGGTGGAGATATGCTGCTCTATACATGCTAAAAGTAGTGATTATTTACATGGAGTCTGGTGGTTGGTGATGGTGATTTCGGGCTGTTTCCTCCTCATCTCCTTCCCCCTGAGGTTGTCTGAAGGGTAAGCACATGTTGAACACTAACTGATTCTTCACACCAACATCTGCTCTCTGAGTGTTTGATGAGGTGTGAAATCCACAGCAGGAAAAGTGAATCACACACACACACACACACACACACACACACACA
>CM049389.1:22148884-22156384 GCA_026937815.1 Etheostoma perlongum | reverse complement strand
TACTTCTACTGCACCGCATGGAGTATCTGACTGCTCCCTCAAAATATTATGGTTAAGATCATTTTTTACATAAAATATGACCACTTTTTCCTCTAAATATGACCACTTTTTCCCCTAAATATTAAGTAGGTAATAAGCAACAAGTAACAAGCTGTAATGTAATCCCATCACCAACCCCACCAGACTCCATGTAAATAATCACTACTTTTAGCGTGTATAGAGCAGCATATCTCCACCAGACTCCATGTAAATAATCACTACTTTTAGCGTGTATAGAGCAGCATATCTCCACCAGACTCCATGTAAATAATCACTACTTTTAGCGTGTATAGAGCAGCATATCTCCACCAGACTCCATGTAAATAATCACTACTTTTAGCGTGTATAGAGCAGCATATCTCCACCAGACTCCATGTAAATAATCACTACTTTTAGCGTGTATAGAGCAGCATATCTCCACCAGACTCCATGTAAATAATCACTACTTTTAGCGTGTATAGAGCAGTATATCTCCACCAGACTCCATGTAAATAATCACTACTTTTAGCGTGTATAGAGCAGCATATCTCCACCAGACTCCATGTAAATGGGTGAATTAAGAGTTTATTCCAACCAGACCAGAGTGGTGATTGTTGAACAGTGGAAAGATGAACCAAGACGGCTTTTGGTAGTCAGTCAGTCTGGGGGTGTGTCTCCATATTGTCCTCCATCTGCTCTCTGTCTTTTCTTCTTCCGTCTTTTTTGTTCTGTTGTTTAATTTAATCCCTGCAGCCCCTCTCCCCCCCCTCTTCTCTTTTAATCTCTTAAAGACTTTAGAGGATATGCAGCTTTTAGTAAATCTTATGATTGGAGCTTTATACCCTCTTAACTCACTTTATACCCTCTTAAGTCACTTTATACCCTCTTAACTCACTTTATACCCTCTTAACTCACTTTATACCCTCTTAACTCATTTTATACCCTCTTAACTCACTTTATACCCTCTGTACTTACTTTATACCCTCTTAACTCACTTTATACCCTCTTAACTCACTTTATACCCTCTTAACTCACTTTATACCCTCTTAACTCACTTTATACCCTCTGTACTTACTTTATACCCTCTTAACTCACTTTATACTCACTTTATACCCTCTTAACTCACTTTATACCCTCTGTACTTACTTTATACCCTCTTTACTCACTTTATACCCTCTTAACTCACTTTATACACATTTTATACCCCCTACACTCACTGTATACTCACTATACTCACTATACTCACTTTACACACACACACACACACACACACACACACACACACACACAGTCTGTCTCTGGTAGAGCCTCTCTCACTGTTTTAGAAATGTAACTTTTTTTATATTATAGGGTATTTATAACAGGTGTATATGATGATAACATTACATATTATTTCATATTTAAAAATATTATTGTTAGTGTTCTCTAAATTTTGCAAATCACATGACATCACAGCCCTGCAGCGGATCTGAGAGGCGTTCAGGTGCAGCGGGAGATCAGATAACTGCCCCTGCAGGGAGGAAACCTGAGAGACAGAAGCTCCTTTTATCCATAATATCAGAACACTGTTACACACACCAGACTGCATGTAAATAATCACTACTTTTAGCGTGTATAGAGCAGCATATCTCCACCAGACTCCATGTAAATAATCATTACTTTTAGCGTGTTTAGAGCAGCATATCTCCACCAGACTCCATGTAAATAATCATTACTTTTAGTGTGTATAGAGCAGCATATCTCCACCAGACTCCATGTAAATAATCACTACTTTTAGTGTGTATAGAGCAGCATATCTCCACCAGACTCCATGTAAATAATTACTACTTTTAGCGTGTATAGAGCAGCATATCTCCACCAGACTCCATGTAAATAATCACTACTTTTAGCGTGTATAGAGCAGCATATCTCCACCAGACTCCATGTAAATAATCACTACTTTTAGCATGTATAGAGCAGCATATCTCCACCAGACTCCATGTAAATAATCCCTACTTTTAGCATGTATAGAGCAGCATATCTCCACCAGACTCCATGTAAATAATCCCTACTTTTAGCGTGTATAGAGCAGCATATCTCCACCAGACTCCATGTAAATAATCACTACTTTTAGCATGTATAGAGCAGCATATCTCCACCAGACTCCATGTTAATAATCCCTACTTTTAGCATGTATAGAGCAGCATATCTCCACCAGACTCCATGTAAATAATCACTACTTTTAGCATGTATAGAGCAGCATATCTCCACATGTAAATGGGTGAATTAAGAGTTTATTCCAACCAGACCAGAGTGGTGATTGTTGAACAGTGGAAAGATGAACCAAGACGGCTTTTGGTAGTTTTATTTAGTTTCTGTCCACTTTGAATGAAGTGTGTTTTACGATGAGTAGTGATTATTTACATGGAGTCTGGTGGGTTTGGTGATGGTGATTTCGGGGCTGTTTCATGTCAGTTACACTTCATAAGATCTCGTTACCTGGATTAATAACCTGCACAGGTGTGAAAAACACACTGACCTCTCTGTCTGACACACACACACACAGATACACTTGCTCTGACACGCTCATTTCCTCTTAATTGCTTCAGTCACTTCTCGTTTTAATTAACCTACAAGGAGAGAGAGAGAGAGAGAGAGAGAGAGTGTGTGTGTGTGTGTGTGTGTGTGTGTGTGTGTGTGTGTGTGTGTGTGTGTAATTACAGCGTAGAAAAAGGAAAGCAGTAATTGGTTGGTTATGCTTCGCAGCAGCTGAGGAATGAATCTGTGTGTGCCTGTCTATCTGACTCTATCTACCTGTCTGTCTGTCTCTGTCTGTCTGCCTGTCTATCTACCTGTCTGTCTGACTCTCTGCCTGTCTGTCTCTCAGAGGTGCTGTTGAACACCAAGTTGGAAACGTCTGACCTTCGATGGACGAGCCATCCTGCTGACGACCCGCAGGTAAACACTGTTAGCTTCATGCTAACAGCTACCATTGGTTCTAATGGAGAATGCTAACCAGGTATTAGCTTATCTGTAAGCTTTACACTTACATGCTACCTTAAACCTGTCGGTCTGTCTGTCTCTCTCTGCTTGTCTTTCTCTCTCTCTGTCTCTCCCTGTCTGCCTGTCTTTAGTGGGAGGAAGTGAGCGGATTGGACGATGAGTCTAACAGCGTACGGACCTATCAGATCTGCACTCCAGACAGCGCGGCCTCCTACTGGCTAAGGACTCGCTGGATCCCCCGCAGGGCGGCGACCACGCTCTACGTCGAGATCCGGTTGGTTCATTTACCCCAAAATCCTCCAACCTAGTACTTTTAGCGTGTATAGAGCAGCATATCTCCACCAGACTCCATGTAAATAATCACTACTTTTAGCGTGTATAGAGCAGCATATCTCCACCAGACTCCATGTAAATAATCACTACTTTTAGCGTGTATAGAGCAGCATATCTCCACCAGACTCCATGTAAATAATCACTACTTTTAGCGTGTATAGAGCAGCATATCTCCACCAGACTCCATGTAAATAATCACTACTTTTAGTGTGTATAGAGCAGCATATCTCCACCAGACTCCATGTAAATAATCACTACTTTTAGCGTGTATAGATGGAGTGTTCCATTCATATCTAACCTCCTGTCCCCCCCCAGGTTCACGATGATGGAGTGTTCCGGGCTGAACCAACGCCCGTGTAAGGAGACCTTTAACGTGTACCGGTACGACAGCGAGCGCGACGAGGCCACGCCCACCCACCCCCCCTGGATGGAGAACCCGTACACGAAGGTGTCCACGCTGGCGGCCGACCACCTGCTGCGGCGCGGCGGCGAGCGGCGCCCAACGTGCGGCTGCTGCGCCTGGCGCCGCTGGGGGGGGCCGGGCTGTACCTGGCCTTCCAGAGCCAGGGCACCTGCATGGCGCTGCTCGCCGTGCGCGTCTTCTACAGGAAGTGCCCGCCGCTCCGCCGCGCCTTCGCCGCCTTCCCCGAGACCGTCCCCCACTCGCTGGTGGAGCAGGTAAAACCATGTAACCACGGTAACAGAGAGACACACACACACAGACACACACAGAGACACAGACACAAAATTGTATATTATGTATATTATATACATAAAGGAGGAGCTTTTGTTATTTAGTTTTTCAAAATAAAAGCGTGTGTGTGTGTGTTGCAGGCTCAGGGTGTGTGTGTGGAGAACGCCGTGACTCCGCCCGGTGAGCAGTCGCGTCTTCCCAGCATGCTTTGCGGCGAGGACGGGCAGTGGGTGGGGCAGCCGTCCTCCAGCTGCGCCTGTCGCCCGGGATACGAGGCGGGGGACACAGACGTGCGCTGTCGAGGTGAGTTTCAAAATAAAAGCACCATTATTTAACCTCAGACCCCCCCACCCTCCAAAATAAAAGCACACACAGACACACACACACACACACACACACACACACACACACACACACACACACACACACACACACACACACACACACACACACACACACACACACACACACAGAGACACACACACACATGCGCCGTCTGACACATGGTTAATGAAGGACTCCTGTGGCCGTTTGGCTGTCGAAGCTTCCTGTTATTCTTACTGAGGTCAGAGGTCAACTGCAGCCAGGAAACACACACAGACACAGACACACACACACACACACACACACACACACACACACACACACACACACACACACACACACACACTAGATGCTGGAGCCCGCGTCTTCAAAGGGGTTTTTGAGGGTTGAGGCTGGGCTTTAGGGTTAGAATGAGGTTATGGTCCCCACAAACATAGTACGACGCACTGTGTGTGTGTGTGTGTGTGTGTGTGTGTGTGTGTGTGTGTGTGTGTGTGTGTGTGTGTGTGTGTGTGTGTGTGTCTTGGCGGGAGATAGCGTTGATGACATCATGGCAGCACTTTCTACATCCTGTTGAAGCCAAGGTCACTTCCTGTCTCTCATTGTGCTCCAGTAAATTAAATTTAACCTGGAGACACACACACACACACACACACACAGAAAAAACACACACACACACACACACACAGACAGACAGGCACACAGAGTGCCCTGATGCTAATGCTATCCCTGTCCCTGTGTAAGTACCCTGATGCTAATGCTAATGCTATCCCTGTGTAAGTACCCTGATGCTAATGCTAATGCTATCCCTGTGTGGGTGCCCTAATGCTAATGCTATCCCTGTGTAAGTGCCCTGATGCTAATGCTATCCCTGTGTAAGTGTCCTGATGCTAATGCTATCCCTGTGTAAGTGTCCTGATGCTAATGCTATCCCTGTGTAAGTACCCTGATGCTAATGCTATCCCTGTGTAAGTACCCTGATGCTAATACTAATGCTATCCCTGTGTAAGTGCCCTGATGCTAATGCTAATGCTATCCCTGTGTAAGTGCCCTGATGCTAATGCTATCCCTGTGTAAGTGTCCTGATGCTAATGCAAATGCTATCCCTGTGTAAGTGTCCTGATGCTAATGCTAATGCTATCCCTGTGTAAGTGCCCTGATGCTAATGCTAATGCTGTCCCTGTGTAAGTGTCCTGATGCTAATGCTAATGCTATCCCTGTGTAAGTACCCTGATGCTAATGCTATCCCTGTGTAAGTGTCCTGATGCTAATGCTAAGCTATCCCTGTGTAAGTGTCCTGATGCTAATGCTAAGCTATCCCTGTGTAAGTGCCCTGATGCTAATGCTAATGTGTGTCTGCAGCCTGTCCGTCGGGTCAGTTTAAGGCGGGGTCAGGACCAGGGGGTGTGGTCTGTGTCCAGCCAATAGCAACACTCGAGTCCCAGGCTCCGCCTACTGCCCCTGTTACCCTGACTACCACCGGGCCGACTCCGACCCGCTGCACGCCGCCTGCTCACGTAAGACAACTACTGTCTGTCTCTCTACCTGTCTGTCTCTCTACCTGTCTGTCTCTCTGTCTGTCTCTCTGTCTGTCCCTCTGCCTGTCTGTCTCTCTCTTCACCTGTCTGTCTCTCTGTCTGTCCCTCTACCTGTCTGTCTCTCTGCCTGTCTGTCTCTCTACCTGTCTCTCTGTCTGTCTCTCTGTC
This sequence comes from Etheostoma perlongum, assembly GCA_026937815.1. Lineage (NCBI taxonomy): Eukaryota > Metazoa > Chordata > Actinopteri > Perciformes > Percidae > Etheostoma > Etheostoma perlongum. The sequence goes on along the minus strand of CM049389.1, from coordinate 22,150,327 downwards.
TACCTGTCTGTCTCTCTGTCTGATGTATTGAATGTTATCATCATCAGTGGATCTTTCCTTCCTTTCTTCTTCTGATGATGTAATCTGGGTTAGTCTGCCCCCGGTCCTAACCTCCCCCCCTCTGCCCCCCTGCCCCTCCCCCCGGTCCTACCCCCCCCCCAGGACCCCCCTCGGCCCCCCGCTCCATCGTGTCCCAGATCAACGAGTCCTCTGTGGTTCTGGAGTGGAGCGAGCCGCTGGACCGCGGAGGACGGGGAGACCTCACCTACAGGGTGCTGTGCTGCACCTGGGGGGACACAGACAAGGTACACACACACACACACACACAGACACACACACACAGAGACACAGACACACACACACACACACACACACACAGACACACACACACACAGAGACACACACAGACACACACACACACACAGAGACACACACAGACACACAGAGACACACACACACACACAGACACACACATATACAGTGAGGAAAATAAGTATATGAACACGCTGCTATTTTGCAAGTTCTCCCACTTAGAAATCATGGAGGGGTCTGAAATTGTCCTCGTAGGTGCATGTCCACTGTGAGAGACATAATCTAAAAAAACATCCAGAAATCACAATGTATGATTTTTTAACTATTTATTTGTATGATAAAGTTGCAAATAAGTATTTGAACACCTGTCTATCAGCTAGAATTCTGACCCTCAAAGACCTGTTAGTCTGCCTTCAAAATGTCCACCTCCACTCCATTTATTATCCTAAATTAGATGCACCTGTTGGAGGTCGTTAGCTGCATAAAGACACCTGTCCACCCCATACAATCAGTAAGAATCCAACTACTAACATGGCCAAGACCAAAGAGCTGTCGAAAGACACTAGAGACTAAATTGTCCACCTCCACAAGGCTGGAAAGGGCTACGGGGACATGTCCAAGCAGCTTGGTGAAAAAAGGTCCACTGTTGGAGCAATCATTAGAAAATGGAAGAAGCTAAACATGACTGTCAATCTCCCTCGGACTGGGGCTCCATGCAAGATCTCACCTCGTGGGGTCTCAATGATCCTAAGAAAGGTGAGAAATCAGCCCAGAACTACACGGGGGGAGCTGGTCCATGACCTGAAAAGAGCTGGGACCACCGTTTCCAAGGTTACTGTTGGTAATACACTAAGACGTCATGGTTTGAAATCATGCATGGCACGGAAGGTTCCCCTGCTTAAACCAGCACATGTCAAGGCCGTCTTAAGTTTGCCAATGACCATTTGGATGATCCAGAGGAGTCATGGGAGAAAGTCATGTGGTCAGATGAGACCAAAATAGAACTTTTTGGTCATAATTCCACTAACCGTGTTTGGAGGAAGAAGAATGATGAGGACCATCCCAAGAACACCATCCCTACTGTGAAGCATGGGGGGTAGCATCATGCTTGGGGGTGTTTTTCTGCACATG
>CM049389.1:22124384-22148384 GCA_026937815.1 Etheostoma perlongum | reverse complement strand
TCAGAAGTGATGCTCCGTGGTGACATCATCATAGTCCTCAGCCTGGGTGGGGGGGGTCATCACCATGGAGACGGGCTTGTTGTTTCCTACAGTCAGAGCAGGTTAGATAATGGACCAGGAGAAGAACTCTGTCAGAGACATTGGTTTGTCCTCCTCGTTTAGAGGTTGACATTCAGCTCGCTGGCTTTTGGATTCAGAGAGTTACCTGCTGCTCTGCGTCGATATGAAGACACCACGATGAAGGTGAAGATGCAGTACAACACCACCAGGTGGACCAGTCTGATCACAAGGGGGAGGAGGTCTGAGGAGTTGGGTGGAGCCGAGGTCGCAGGGTTAGGAGGGGGGCTCGTGGTCATAGGTGGAGCTGAGGTCGTAGGTTTCTCTGTAAAGAGAATCAGAGTCAGGGGAATATCTGGATGAATGAACTCCTGAAATCAAAGGGAACGTCCTCACCTGAGACAGAGACCCAGCTGGGGGGGGACTCTCCAACACTGCTGATGCTGCACCTGTAGAGGCCTTCATCAGACCTGGAGACATGGGGGATGGTCATGTGACCTGCAGGCTCAGTCCCGATGAAGGAGCCATCTTTATAGAAAGACGCTGGGAGGTTGGAGGACGTCTCTGTCCTACAGTGCAGAGTGAGGTCTTGTCCCTCCGTCACAGGGAGGACAGGACTCTGCAGGATCACTGGTCCACCTCAACACAGAGACAAACTACAGCATGTCATCCATTCACACACAGCTTCATCAATCCTGACCCCCCAGTCTGATCTTACCAGGGACAGTGATGCTGATGCTGGTACTGGTTGCTCCCTCTCTGGACTCACACCAGTACTCCCCACTGTGCCACGGGACCATGTAGCTGATGTTACAGGAGGGACCAGCAGGTCTTCCCCAGTCTTCACACTGAGTCCTGGTTTCATCAGTTGTGTTCCTCCTCAGAGTCCATCCAGCAGAGCTGTCGTCCTCCTCACAGCTCAGAGAGACAAACTGTCCTCTAAACATCTGAGAGCTGCTGGGACTCACAGTCAGAGACACTGGAGGGAGGGGGAGAATGTGTTGTGGTTGATAAACTAGTTCAGTGTACCAATCGGCGCATGTCTATTGTTTCTCATACTTAATATTATTATTCCGCCAGGTTTTTGTCCCGCTACTAGTCCTGGAGCGTTGCCAACACGCACACACACAATACATCAAAACGTGTGTAATGATCGGGAATGGCGGGCTATGACTTTTCAACGAGATTTGCCGCGCGGTTTTCACAAAATCGCCAAAAAATGGTGAAAGATTTTTCATTGACTTGAATGGGAAATGTTCGGGAAATCTCTCATCATCGCTCCAACCCCCCCTCTTTGGGACCGTGCTGTATCGCCATACTTTAACGTAGAAACATGATTAAAAGTTTAAACCGAAGACAAGACTTTGGCGTTTATTGGGCTGAATGGGCGTTCAGATATCAAGCACGGTTTCTCCCAAATCCCAGTTTACGTATCGTCCCGTTTTCAGACCGGCTACAAAACCTTCTGTAAGGGACAGGAAGACAACAGAGGACACTGTCCAAAAGACAGTATGGTGCTACTAGTTATATTATTAAGTTATGAATCAGAAGCATGTTATACTAGTTATATTATTAAGTTATGAATCAGAAGCATGTTATACTAGTTATATTATTAAGTTATGAATCAGAAGCATGTTTCTACTAGTTATATTATTAAGTTATGAATCAGAAGTATGTTTCTACTAGTTATATTATTAAGTTATGAATCAGAAGTATGTTTCTACTAGTTATATTATTAAGTTATGAATCAAGAACTATGTTATGAATCAGAACTACTAGTTATATTATTAAGTTATGAATCAGAACTATGTTTCTACTAGTTATATTATTAAGTTATGAATCAGAACTATGTTTCTACTAGTTATATTATTAAGTTATGAATCAGAACTATGTTTCTACTAGTTATATTATTAAGTTATGAATCAGAAGCATGTTATACTAGTTATATTATTAAGTTATGAATCAGAAGCATGTTATACTAGTTATATTATTAAGTTATGAATCAGAAGCATGTTATACTAGTTATATTATTAAGTTATGAATCAGAAGCATGTTATACTAGTTATATTATTAAGTTATGAATCAGAAGCATGTTATACTAGTTATATTATTAAGTTATGAATCAGAAGCATGTTATACTAGTTATATTATTAAGTTATGAATCAGAAGTATGTTTCTACTAGTTATATTATTAAGTTATGAATCAGAAGTATGTTTCTACTAGTTATATTATTAAGTTATGAATCAGAAGTATGTTTCTACTAGTTATATTATTAAGTTATGAATCAGAAGTATGTTTCTACTAGTTATATTATTAAGTTATGAATCAGAAGCATGTTTCTACTAGTTATATTATTAAGTTATGAATCAGAAGCATGTTTCTACTAGTTATATTATTAAGTTATGAATCAGAAGCATGTTTCTACTAGTTATATTATTAAGTTATGAATCAGAAGCATGTTATACTAGTTATATTATTAAGTTATGAATCAGAAGCATGTTATACTAGTTATATTATTAAGTTATGAATCAGAAGCATGTTATACTAGTTATATTATTAAGTTATGAATCAGAATGTTATACATGTTTATACTATGAATTATATTATTATTAGTTATGAATCAGAAGCATGTTATACTAGTTATATTATTAAGTTATGAATCAGAAGCATGTTATACTAGTTATATTATTAAGTTATGAATCAGAAGTATGTTTCTACTAGTTATATTATTAAGTTATGAATCAGAAGTATGTTTCTACTAGTTATATTATTAAGTTATGAATCAGAAGTATGTTTCTACTAGTTATATTATTAAGTTATGAATCAGAAGTACGAGTCACGTACGACGCACTCAACCTCAGAAGTGATAAGAAGGCCCAAACTGGTCTACGTTGATTATAGCGCCCCCTAATGGCCTATCTTTACCAGATTTGGTACAGAGCCTCCGGAAGGCATGCCTAACAATCCTCACAGGTTTGGTGTTGATAGCATTTACTGTGGCAGAGATGATGCAGTTGCAAATTTCCTATTTAAATGCATTGAGTTTTAATTCTTAAGTCTTACAGCTGACTACTTCAACAAAATCTGCCACCCAGCACCAGTAAAGCTCACGTTAGCTCGCTCTAACCCTGGGTCTAGACTGCAAATGTCACAACATTGTTCCCGCAACACTTAAACGATTGCATGGTCTGAGCATTTCAAAGTGTCGTGAAACAAAGGAGCAGCCAATGTTCCCCCTCATAAGACAAAACAAATAAACGTTGATTATAGCGCCCCCTAACGGCCGATCTTTACCAAATTTGGTATCGAGTATCGTGGAGAGATGTGAAACATTGCTCTCAGATCTTTTGCTGATAACATGTAATTTGGCTGAGATATGATATAATATGTGTTTGGTATCTTGCTAGTTAAACTTTGTTTGGTTGTTGAATGCTAACACGTTAACGTAGCAAAATCCTGTGATTAACTTTTAGTCGCGGCCATCTGGAGACGCTAGAAACCAGGTTTCATGCAGACCTGTCTCACGGCCTAGGACGAGTTCGAAAAAGTAGGTTCTGCGCTTAGCAACTAATGCAAAAACAAACTTTGAGCAGAAAGGGGCGTGGCCTGTATCAGGTGACTCGGCTTGATCCAGTGAACACCTGGATGTGAAGAGTTTAATGTGTGATGTATGTGTGGGAGTTATCGGATAAAACCAGGTCTGATGTCATTGTAGTGGCGTGAATAAGAAGACATTTTAATAAATAAAGCGAACATATCTAAAATTACTGATGTTGAATTTGATTTGATTACAAGAACACTGTCTGGACCCTACCATGGCCTCTGTAACTTGGTTTCCATGGTTACCTTGTTTCAAGCCATGCTAGCGTGGTATAGAAAGCCTGCAGGAGGACTCGGCTCCATTAGGGCCAGTTCTCATTAATATTCAACCAGCTAAGCTGCTGGACTCTGATTGGCTAACAGCTAGCCAATGAGAGCATCCATTACCCAGCATATGAATATTAATGAGCTCAGGCAACATGACTGACCAGCTGTTGTGATTGGCTGATTTCTCCTCTTATTTCTTATTTCACACACACACACACACACACACACACACACACACACACACACACACACACACACACACACACACACACAGATATATGGACCTCACAGATTTAAAAAATACAAGTAACAATGGTTTTGTGTGGCAGGGCACCTTTAACCCCCCCCCCCATCCTAACAGGGTCTAACAGGATCTGTTCTACCAAGAGGACTGGGGACTGACCTTGGTTGGTGGGACAGCTCAGCAGTGAGGTCACACCTGAAGACATGAGACACTTTGGTTAGGGTCAACGTCTCAATAAGAAATGAAGAGAAGACGCTGAAGACAGACTTTAAGTCCTTTGATGTTTGACACCATTACTACTCAAAAATCTAAAATGTCCTATTTTATTCATATATTATTTACTTTAATGAATCCCAGATGTGAACTAAGGGACTGATTCTTTAGGGTCTGACAGAGAGTTGAGATCTTTAGTCAAACTAGACTTGACCCTCTCTTCAGCTCCTCATTGACATGCTGCTGCTACGTTCATGTATGGTCTCAGAGCGCCATCTAGTGGCCAACAGACATTACTACATAATGAAACCTGTGTGCTTTACTACGGTGGATTGTGGTACTTTCCATTACTATCAGGTATTGTAAATAAACGGGCAGTTTACATGAAATTATACACATGAAGTCCCTGCAAGCATAGTAGAAAAGTCAATAAACTGAACCAGTCCCCGTGACATGAAGGACCGTCCAAGGGTTAAAGCACCACTAGAGACCTGGTCCTCCTCCGGTCCTCTACAGGTTGGAAGCAGAATGGTCCATTAAACTATATTATAGAACCAGAACTATAGATCTGCTACCCGGTCTGGCACCCGAAGCAGGAAAGGTTCTCTAGTGTTGCTTTAAAGATTTTCATTTTAACTGTAAATGTTACATTAACTAACGGGGATCGGCCTTGAGAACCAGTATCGGTCGATCCCTATTTCTCTCAGCTGATATTTCCAGAAAGCCAGTTTACTTACAGAGCAGCCAGAGTAGAGATGTCGCCTCCATCCTAACAGGCGGAGAAATGATGTCTGCTCTTCTTTTTCAGAGTATATCCGCATCAAGAATAACTCTTCTTCCTTCCTCTGTGGCAGCAGTGTGACTCGAGGTGTTGCTGCATGCAGACATACTCTAATATATAGATATATATACTCTAATACATAGATATATATATACTCTAATATATAGATATATATACTCTAATACATAGATATACATACTCTAATACATAGATATATACACACTCTAATACATAGATATATATATACTCTAATATACAGATATATATACTCTAATATACAGATATATATACTCTAATATATAGATATATATATACTCTAATATACAGATATATATACTCTAATATATAGATATATATATACTCTAATATACAGATATATATACTCTAATATATAGATATATACATACTCTAATACATAGATATATACATACTCTAATATATAGATATATACATACTCTAATACATAGATATATACACACTCTAATATATAGATATATACATACTCTAATACATAGATATATATACACTCTAATATATAGATATATATACACTCTAATATATAGATATATACATACTCTAATACATAGATATATACATACTCTAATACATAGATATATATACACTCTAATATATAGATATATATACACTCTAATATATAGATATATACATACTCTAATATATAGATATATACATACTCTAATACATAGATATATACATACTCTAATATATAGATATATACATACTCTAATGCATAGATACATATAGACACAGGACATGTCCCCCCAGACACAGGACATGTCACCACAGAGAGTCCAAACCAACAGAGTTAATCTCAGAAACCACAACAGAGACCCCCTGATCCCATGGAACGAAGCCCAGAGACACCAGATGCTCATCATCAGATTTATTAGAAGACATTTAAAACTCGATGTCTGAACACGACTCAGATCGGTCTGCTACTAACTTCAGTTTCAGGTCAAACATTTGCAACGAGACGGACCTTTTAGTTCTGAATATTCTGCAGCGGTCTGAACCGGCCGGTCCCGGCTCGGCTCCAACCAGCTGATGGTGTCGCTGCTCCAGTCTCCGGAGGCTGGTCTGGAACCTAAGGGGGGTCGCCGGTTTCAACAGTTCTGCAGATAGACTGTCTCATTGGTGAAAACTAACAGGTTTCAGAACAAGGTCCAACGTGTCTCGTTGCAGATCTTTGGACTGAACTAGGCTCAGGTCTACATCCTACATCTACAGGTCTAACTGGAACATGTGGACTTCCACAGGGAAGATCTCTGATCCAAAGGGGACTTGAAACATGTGAGCTTCTCTTCAGACCAGTTCAGAAGTGATGCTCTCTGGTGACAGCGGTGATGACATCATCATAGCCATCATCCAATCCCTCCTCAGCCTGGGTGGCCGGGGTCATCACCACGGAGACGGACGGGTCATTTCCTACAGTCAGAGCAGGTTAGAAAGAAGATGTAGAATATTAATCAGCTGAAGAGTTCTGTTAAATACATTTCATTGGTGATAAACGGATGGATTGTAAGGTCAGTCTTACCTGTGGTCCTGTCTCGATAGAGAGACACCATGATGAAGGTGGAGATGCAGTACGGACAGAACACCACCAGGTGGCACACCAGTCTCACCACAAGGGGAAGAGAGCTCGGAGGGGGGCTAGTGGTCTCTGGTTTCTCTGTAGAGAGAATCAGAGTCAGGTGAACATCTGGATGAATGAACTCCTGAAATCAAAGGGAACCTCCTCACCTGGGACGGTTTTATGATGGTTTTTTTTTGTCACAGTTCTCCATATTTTATCCATTTGTTTTAAGTTTTTGTCACCTTGGTCGATGTTTGTAATGGTTTTTGATTTTTTTTGTCAGTTTTTAAATATATTTGTTTAATTAAGTGTTTGTTAAAATATTTCTCCCCCAAATTTTGACAGTGTTCCATTTTTGGGCTTTTTATCATGTTTTTAAGATGTTTTTTTTTCCCAATTTTTGTTGTCACAGTTTTCCATATTTTGTCACTTTTTTGGCATTTTTTTGTAATGTTCTTTTTAAATATTTTTTTCTATTTTTTCCCCAATTTTTGTCGTCATTTTTCAATTTTTTTTGTCACTATTTAAATATTTTTTGTAATTAATTTTTTTTTAATGTTTTCTTCCCAATTTTTGTTGTCACAGATTTCACATTTTTGTCACTTTTTTAATTTCTTTTAATACATTTACAATACAATACAGTTTTTTCCCAATTTTTTTGTCACACTTCAATTTTTTTATAACGTTTTAAATTTTTCTTAATTAAGTTTTTTTCTGATGTTTTTTCCCAATTTTTGTCACTTTTTTGGCATTTGTTTTAATTTTTTTTATTACGTTATTTCTAATCCACATCCAAATCAATAAAGTTGTGTTGCCCTCCAGGTTCATATATCACAACGTCCTCACCTGAGACAGAGACCCAGCTGGGGGGGGACTCTCCAACACTGCTGATGCTGCACCTGTAGAGGCCTTCATCAGACCTGGAGACATGGGGGATGGTCATGTGACCTGCAGGCCCAGTCCTGATGAAGGAGCCATCTTTATAGAAAGACGCTGGGAGGTTGGAGGACGTCTTTGTCCTACAGTGCAGAGTGAGGTCTTGTCCCTCCGTCACAGGGAAGACAGGACTCTGCAGGATCACTGGTCCACCTCAACACAGAGACAAACTACAGCATGTCATCCATTCACACACAGCTTCATCAATCCTGACCCCCCAGTCTGATCTTACCAGAGACAGTGATGCTGATGCTGGTACTGGTTGCTCCCTCTCTGGACTCACACCAGTACTCCCCACTGTGCCACGGGAGCATGTAGCCGATGGTACAGGAGGAACCAGCAGGTCTTCCCCAGCCCCCTCCACACTGAGTCCTGGTTTCTTTGGTTGTGTTCCTCCTCAGAGTCCATCCAGCAGAGCTGTCGTCCTCCTCACAGCTCAGAAAGACAGACTGTCCTCTAAACATCTGAGAGCTGCTGGGACTCACAGTCAGAGACACTGGAGGGGGGGGGAGTAGTTAAAATACTAGTTGATTATAGATTATTACTGCTATTATAACAATCCCTGCTTTGGACCAAGCGTGACTGGGCTCTGATGCTTCACATTGATTCTCGGGGACACTGGAGGAATCGGCTCATCTCTTAACACATCCAATAATTTATCTAATATTAATTATTAATTATCAATTAATCTGGGAAACCTTTCATATTTGCTCCCAGAACGCTCCATTATCTTAACCCCACATTATGTTTTTTCATCTTTACCTTTCTCATGTTCTACTTTCACCCACAACAAGTGTCTCTATTAAAGCCACTCAGAGTCTCAGAGACATGTGGTTAACCCTATCTGGTATTCTGGTGGGGGGGGGGGGGGTCCTGTATGATAATGAGTGGGTACGAGCCTGTTGGTGTAGATGTAGGGGGGGTGAGGGGCAGGTTTGATGAACCAAACTTATTAACACACATACTGACAACTTGGTCCACATGCGCTTTAATTAATGAGGTCTCTGGTTAATGAGCCCCCCCATCCTAACAGGGTCTAACAGGATCTGTTCTACCAAGAGGACCGGGGACTGACCTTGGTTGGTGGGACAGCTCAGCAGTGAGGTCACACCTGAAGACATGAGACACTTTGGTTAGTTTGAGTTTGGTTCAGTTCTAAAAACAGGCTTTAAAATAATTTACACAACCTTTCCAAATTACATTATCAGAATTTGAATGTTTCAGAAGCATTGATTAGCAAAACAATACTGTAAAACCAGACTATACATCTTTCAGTTTTCTTTATCTTGATATTTCCAGAAAGCCAGTTTACTTACAGAGCAGCCAGAGTAGAGATGTCGCCTCCATCCAAACAGGCGGAGAAATGATGTCTGCTCTTCTTTTTCAGAGTATATCCGCATCAAGAATAACTCTTCTTCCTTCCTCTGTGGCAGCAGTGTGACTCGAGGTGTTGCTGCATGCATACACACTCTAATACATAGATATAGATATATATACACTCTAATATATAGATATATACATACTCTAATACATAGATATAGATATGTATACACTCTAATATATAGATATATACATAGTCTAATACATAGATATATACATACTCATGCATAGAGATACAGTTGTGCTCATAAGTTTACATGCCCATGCTTAAGTTGACTAAAAAGAGGAATAAAAAAATGATCTTTTACACCCCCCTATGTTAAAATACAGGAGGCATAAGTATACACCCCCCTATGTTAAAATACAGGGGCATAAGTATACACCCCCTATGTTAAAATACAGGGGCATAAGTATACACCCCCCTATGTTAAAATACAGTATGCATAAGTATACACCCCCTATGTTAAAATACAGTATGCATAAGTATACACCCCCTATGTTAAAATACAGGGCATAAGTATACACCCCCTATGTTAAAATACAGGGGGGCATAAGTATACACCCCCTATGTTAAAATACAGGGCATAAGTATACACCCCCTATGTTAAAATACAGGGGCATAAGTATACACCCCCTATGTTAAAATACAGTATGCATAAAATACACACCCCCCTATGTTAAAATACAGGGACATAAGTATACACCCCCTATGTTAAAATACAGGGGCATAAGTATACACCCCCCTATGTTAAAATACAGCATGCATAAGTATACACCCCTATGTTAAAATACAGGGGCATAAGTATACACCCCTATGTTAAAATACAGGGACATAAGTATACACCCCCCATGTTAAAATACAGGGGCATAAGTATACACCCCCCTATGTTAAAATACAGCATGCATAAGTATACACCCCCCTATGTTAAAATACAGGGGCATAAGTATACACCCCCTATGTTAAAATACAGGGGCATAAGTATACACCCCCCTATGTTAAAATACAGTATGCATTAGTATACACCCCCCTATGTTAAAATACAGTATGCATAAGTATACACCCCCCTATGTTAAAATACAGGGGCATAAGTATACACCCCCTATGTTAAAATACAGGGGGCATAAGTATACACCCCCTATGTTAAAATACAGGGGGCATAAGTATACACCCCCTATGTTAAAATACAGGGGCATAAGTATACACCCCCCTATGTTAAAATACAGTATGCATAAGTATACACCCCCTATGTTAAAATACAGTATGCATAAGTATACACCCCCCTATGTTAAAATACAGTATGCATAAGTATACACCCCCCTATGTTAAAATACAGGGGGCATAAGTATACACCCCCTATGTTAAAATACAGGGACATAAGTATACACCCCCTATGTTAAAATACAGGGGCATAAGTATACACCCCCCTATGTTAAAATACAGTATGCATAAGTATACACCCCCTATGTTAAAATACAGGGGCATAAGTATACACCCCCTATGTTAAAATACAGTATGCATAAGTATACACCCCCTATGTTAAAATACAGTATGCATAAGTATACACCCCCTATGTTAAAATACAGTATGCATAAGTATACACCCCCTATGTTAAAATACAGGGGCATAAGTATACACCCCCTATGTTAAAATACAGGGGCATAAGTATACACCCCCTATGTTAAAATACAGGGGGCATAAGTATACACCCCCTATGTTAAAATACAGGGGCATAAGTATACACCCCCTATGTTAAAATACAGGGGCATAAGTATACACCCCCTATGTTAAAATACAGGGGCATAAGTATACACCCCCTATGTTAAAATACAGTATGCATAAGTATACACCCCCTATGTTAAAAATACAGTATGCATAAGTATACACCCCCTATGTTAAAATACAGGGGCATAAGTATACACCCCCTATGTTAAAATACAGTATGCATAAGTATACACCCCCTATGTTAAAATACAGGGGGCATAAGTATACACCCCCTATGTTAAAATACAGGGGCATAAGTATACACCCCCCTATGTTAAAATACAGGGGCATAAGTATACACCCCCCTATGTTAAAATACAGCATGCATAAGTATACACCCCCCCTATGTTAAAATACAGGGGGACATAAGTATACACCCCTATGTTAAAATACAGGGGCATAAGTATACACCCCCTATGTTAAAATACAGTATGCATAAGTATACACCCCCTATGTTAAAATACAGTATGCATAAGTATACACCCCCTATGTTAAAATACAGGGGCATAAGTATACACCCCCCTATGTTAAAAATACAGGGGGCATAAGTATACACCCCCTATGTTAAAATACAGGGGCATAAGTATACACCCCTATGTTAAAATACAGTATGCATAAGTATACACCCCCTATGTTAAAATACAGGGGCATAAGTATACACCCCCCTATGTTAAAATACAGTATGCATAAGTATACACCCCCTATGTTAAAATACAGGGGGCATAAGTATATACCCCCCTATGTTAAAATACAGGGACATAAGTATACACCCCCCTATGTTAAAATACAGTATGCATAAGTATACACCCCCTATGTTAAAATACAGGGGGGGCATAAGTATACACCCCCCCTATGTTAAAATACAGGGGGCATAAGTATACACCCCCTATGTTAAAATACAGGGGCATAAGTATACACCCCCTATGTTAAAATACAGGGGGCATAAGTATACACCCCCTATGTTAAAAATACAGGGGCATAAGTATACACCCCCTATGTTAAAATACAGTATGCATAAGTATACACCCCCTATGTTAAAATACAGTATGCATAAGTATACACCCCCTATGTTAAAATACAGGGGCATAAGTATACACCCCCTATGTTAAAATACAGGGGGCATAAGTATACACCCCTATGTTAAAATACAGGGGGCATAAGTATACACCCCCTATGTTAAAATACAGGATGCATAAGTATACACCCCCATGTTAAAATACAGCATGCATAAGTATACACCCCCCTATGTTAAAATACAGGGGCATAAGTATACACCCCCTATGTTAAAATACAGTATGCATAAGTATACACCCCCCTATGTTAAAATACAGTATGCATAAGTATACACCCCCTATGTTAAAATACAGGGGCATAAGTATACACCCCCCTATGTTAAAATACAGTATGCATAAGTATACACCCCCCTATGTTAAAATACAGGGGGCATAAGTATACACCCCCTATGTTAAAATACAGGGGGCATAAGTATACACCCCCCTATGTTAAAATACAGTATGCATAAGTATACACCCCCCTATGTTAAAATACAGTATGGATAAGTATACACCCCCTATGTTAAAATACAGGGGCAAAGTATACACCCCTATGTTAAAATACAGTATGCATAAGTATACACCCCCTATGTTAAAATACAGGGGGCATAAGTATACACCCCCTATGTTAAAAAATACAGGGACATAAGTATACACCCCCCTATATTAAAATACAGGGGCATAAGTATACACCCCCTATGTTAAAATACAGCATGCATAAGTATACACCCCCCTATGTTAAAATACAGGGGGCATAAGTATACACCCCTATGTTAAAATACAGGGGCATAAGTATACACCCCCTATGTTAAAATACAGTATGCATAAGTATACACCCCCCTATGTTAAAATACAGTATGCATAAGTATACACCCCCCTATGTTAAAATACAGGGGCATAAGTATACACCCCCTTTGTTAAAATACAGGGGGCATAAGTATACACCCCCTATGTTAAAATACAGGGGCATAAGTATACACCCCCCTATGTTAAAATACAGTATGCATAAGTATACACCCCCTATGTTAAAATACAGGGGCATAAGTATACACCCCCCTATGTTAAAATACAGTATGCATAAGTATACACCCCCTATGTTAAAATACAGGGGGCATAAGTATATACCCCCCTATGTTAAAATACAGGGACATAAGTATACACCCCCCTATGTTAAAATACAGTATGCATAAGTATACACCCCCCTATGTTAAAATACAGGGGCATAAGTATACACCCCCTATGTTAAAATACAGTATGCATAAGTATACACCCCCTATGTTAAAATACAGGGGCATAAGTATACACCCCCTTTGTTAAAATACAGGGGCATAAGTATACACCCCCTATGTTAAAATACAGGGGCATAAGTATACACCCCCTATGTTAAAATACAGTATGCATAAGTATACACCCCCTATGTTAAAATACAGGGGCATAAGTATACACCCCCCTATGTTAAAATACAGTATGCATAAGTATACACCCCCCTATGTTAAAATACAGGGGCATAAGTATACACCCCCTATGTTAAAATACAGTATGCATAAGTATACACCCCCTATGTTAAAATACAGGGGCATAAGTATACACCCCCTATGTTAAAATACAGGGGCATAAGTATACACCCCCCTATGTTAAAATACAGTATGCATAAGTATACACCCCCTATGTTAAAATACAGGGACATAAGTATACACCCCCTATGTTAAAATACAGTATGCATAAGTATACACCCCCTATGTTAAAATACAGGGGCATAAGTATACACCCCCTATGTTAAAATACAGTATGCATAAGTATACACCCCCTATGTTAAAATACAGGGGGCATAAGTATACACCCCCTATGTTAAAAATACAGGGGGCATAAGTATACACCCCTATGTTAAAATACAGGGGCATAAGTATACACCCCTATGTTAAAATACAGGGACATAAGTATACACCCCCCTATGTTAAAATACAGGGGGCATAAGTATACACCCCCTATGTTAAAATACAGTATGCATAAGTATACACCCCCTATGTTAAAATACAGGGGGCATAAGTATACACCCCCCTATGTTAAAATACAGGGGCATAAGTATACACCCCCTATGTTAAAATACAGGGGGCATAAGTATACACCCCCCTATGTTAAAATACAGGGACATAAGTATACACCCCCTATGTTAAAATACAGGGGCATAAGTATACACCCCCCTATGTTAAAATACAGTATGCATAAGTATACACCCCCTATGTTAAAATACAGGGGGCATAAGTATACACCCCCCTATGTTAAAATACAGTATGCATAAGTATACACCCCCCTATGTTAAAATACAGTATGCATAAGTATACACCCCCTATGTTAAAATACAGGGGGCATAAGTATACACCCCCTATGTTAAAATACAGTATGCATAAGTATACACCCCCCTATGTTAAAATACAGTATGCATAAGTATACACCCCCCTATGTTAAAATACAGGGGCATAAGTATACACCCCCCTATGTTAAAATACAGGGGGCATAAGTATACACCCCTATGTTAAAATACAGGGGGCATAAGTATACACCCCCCTATGTTAAAATACAGGAGCATAAGTATACACCCCCCCATGTTAAAATACAGCATGCATAATATAATATATAGATATACATACTCTAATATATAGATATATATATACTCTAATACATAGATATATACATACTCTAATAATACATATATATATACTCTAATACATATATATATACTCTAATACATAGATATATACATACTCTAATACATAGATATATACATACTCTAATACATAGATACATACATACTCTAATATATAGATATATACATACTCTAATATATAGATATATACATACTCTAATACATAGATATATACATACTCTAATATATGGAGTTACATACATACTCTAATACATAGATACATACATACTCTAATGTATAGAGATACATAAATACTCTAATACATAGAGATACATACATACTCTAATACATAGAGATACATACATACTCTAATACATAGATACATACATACTCTAATACATAGAGATACATACATACTCTAATACATAGATACATACATACTCTAATACATAGATACATACATACTCTAATACATAGAGATACATACATACTCTAATACATAGATATATACATACTCTAATACATAGATATACATACATACTCTAATACATAGATATATACATACTCTAATACATAGATTTATACATACTCTAATACATAGATATACATACATACTCTAATACATAGATATATACATACTCTAATACATAGATATATACATACTCTAATACATAGATTTATACATACTCTAATACATAGAGATACATACATACTCTAATACATAGATATATACATACTCTAATACATAGATACATACTCATGCATGCATAACATGAGGTTATATATTAACATGAGGTTATATATTAACATGAGGTTATATATTAACATGAGGTTATATGAGTATAAGTACTACATTTTGGCCGAGGCAGCTTCTAATAATCTTGAAAGAAAGAAAACTATCTGGTTGGGGGGGCAGCAGTGTAGTTGCCGGTAAGTGAACACAACACCAGCTCGCCTCTGTTAAACACTGAAAAGAGGAAGAGAAGAGACTAAAAGAAAGGGAGTGGACTACACATCCAGAAGGCCCCGAAGGCCCAAGACGTCCTGAGCCTTGGTGTCTCAGCGTGTTGAAGTCTGAAGAAGAACACGGCTGAACATCTGCTGTGAAGCTGTTTCTAGCTGCAGCTTTGGTGTTAGATGTGATGTCAGGCGGGCCTCTGGGACTCCATCTCCCAGAGTTCCTTTCACCGTGTGGACTGGGTGACGTGGGTAGCTCTACAGCTGGCTGTCCACATCGGGACTCGTTCCTCTCGTGGGGACATGTCCTCATCGGGACTCGCTTCCTCGTGGGGACATGTCCACATCGACTCGTTCCTCTCGTGGGGACATGTCCACATCGACTCGCTCCTCTCGTGGGGACATGTCCACATCGGGGCTCGTCCTCCTCGTGGGGGACATGTCAGTCCTCATCAACAAGTGTTAAAAAGGGACTCGTATTGATCGTGGGGACATGTCCACAATCGGGACTCGTCCTGTGTGGGGACATGTCCTCATGTGTACTGGTTCCTCTGTGGGGGACATGTCCTCATCGTACTGTGTTGTGTGTGTGGGGACATGTCCACATCGGGACTGTCGTGTGTAGTGTGGGGACATGTCCACATCGGGACTCGTTCCTCGTGGGGGACATGTCCACATGGTGTGTGTAGTGATGGTCCATGTCCTCATCGACTCGTTCCTGTGGTGGGGACATGTCCACATCGTGTACTCGTGTCCTGGTGTGGGGGACATGTTCTCATCGGGACTCGTTGTGTCTGTGTAGTGGGGACATGTCCACATCGACTGTGTCCTGTAGTGTGGGGGACATGTCCTATCGGGACCTGTGGTGTGTAGTGTGTGGGGACATGTCCACATCGGGACTGTGTCTCTGTAGGGGACATGTCCACATCGGGACTGTTCCTCTGTAGTGTGGGGACGTAGTCATGACTGCTGTTTGTGTGGGGACGTGTCCACATCGGGACTGTGTAGTCCTCTCGTGGGGACATGTCCTCATCGGACTCGTTCCTTTGTGGGGACGGTCCACATGACTCGTCCTGTCTGTGTGGGGACGTGTCCTCATCGGGACTCGTTTCTAGTTGGGGACGTGTCCTCATCGACTGTGGTGTCCTCCTCGTGGGGACGTGTCCTCATCGACTCGTGTGTTTGTGGGGGACATGTCCACATCGGGACTCGTGGTCCTCTCGTGGGGGACGTGTCCTCATCGGGACTCGGTCCTCTTGTGGGGACGTGTCCACATCGACTGGTGTTTCCTCGTGGTGGGGACATGTCCTCATCGGGACTCGTCCTGTGTAGGGGACATGTCTGCTTGTAGCAGCTCCGTGGGGACGCCCTGTCACATGACTCGGGTGTCCTCTCAGCTCTCACAGCAGCAACAAGTGTTAAAAAGGAAGAAGCAGACTGGTAGACCCGTATTGATCGTGTGATGGTGTGTGTAGTGTGTGTGTTTGTGTGTAGTGTGTAGTGTGTGTGTTTGTGTGTAGTGTGTGTGTGTGTGTAGTGTGTGTGTGTGGTGTGTGGTGTGTAGTGTGTAGTGTGTAGTGTGTAGTGTGTAGTGTGTAGTGTGTAGTGTTTGTGTGTAGTGTGTGTAGTGTGTAGTGTGTAGTGTGTGTGTGTAGTGTGTGTGTGTAGTGTTTGTGTGTAGTGTGTGGTGTGTAGTGTGTAGTGTGTAGTGTGATGGTGTTGTTGTGGCTGTTGGGGTGTTACCTTCAGGCCCCGGCACCACCATGTACAGAAATAAAAACTTCCCACAATGCATCATGTTGTGACTGGCTACAGACAATAACATGTGGAGTTTATTCATCGACTAGACGAGTCCTTCTAATTACATGAAGGGTAAAAATAAACACAACTGTACAAAAAAGGGCAAAATATAAAGGTGTGTGTGTGTTAGCGTCTGTGTGTGTCTCAGTGTGTGTGTGTGTGTGTGTGTGTGTGTGTGTGTTAGCGTCTGTGTGTGTCTCTCATTGTGTGTGTGTCTGTGTGTATGTGTATGTGCATGTGTGTGTGTGTGTGTCTGTGTATGTGCATGTGTGTGTGTGTGTGTGTGTGTCTCAGTGTGTGTGTGTGTCTCAGTGTGTGTGTGCATGTGTGTTAGCATCTGTGTGTATGTGCATGTGTGTTAGCGTCTGTGTGTGTGTCTCATTGTGTGTGTGTGTCTGTGTGTATGTGTATGTGCATGTGTGTGTGTGTGTGTGTCTCTCTCAGTGTGTGTGTGTGTGTGTGTGTGTGTGTGTGTGTGTGTGTGTGTGTGTGTGTGTGTGTCTGTCTGTGTGTCTGTCTGTGTGTGTGTGTGTGTGTGTGTTGTGTGTGTGTGTGTCTGTGTGTGTGTGTGTGTGTGTGTGTGTGTGTGTGTGTGTCTGTGTGTGTGTGTGTGTGTGTGTGTGTTAGCGTCTGTGTGTGTGTGTGTTTTGGTCCTCTTATTTAGACTTTTATTGGAGAAGAGGTTTGCAGCTGTAGTCAGACGAACTGCTTGGGCTTCTGGGTAGACGTGGGCGGGGCCTGTGGTGGGAGGGGGCCTTGGTCGCCATGGAGATGAGACGGGTCCTCAGCTGCAGTTAAAAGAGAGGACACGGTTTCAGCCTGTCTGTCTCTCTGTCTCTATATGTATGTCTGTCTGTCTGTCTGTCTGCCTGTCTGCCTGTCTGTCTATGTGTCTGTCTGCCTGTCTGCCTGTCTGTCTATGTGTCTGTCTGTCTGTCTGCCTGTCTGTCTGCCTGTCTTACCCTGTATCTTGGTGAGAGCGTGCTCCAGACCCTTCACAGCTTTGTCCTGGTTACTCTTGAACCTGGCGAGTCCGAACTCCTGGACGAGAAACACAAAGAGTACAAACTTCATTCATCAAGGTTAAAGAGGAGCCCCCGTCCCCCCGTCCCCGCCCCCCCCTCCCGCCCCCAGCGTGCGTACCTGTATGGGACGGGCCAGGCCGCGGACCGTCGAGATGATCCAGGCCTCCCTCCTCAGTTTGGTCCAAGATGGCCGACTGCCGTCTTCCTCAAACAAACAGCTCTCGACCACCGTCTGAGAGACAGACTTTATTACAGCATTCACCAGACTCCATGTAAATAATCACTACTTTTAGCGTGTATAGAGCAGCATATCTCCACCAGACTCCATGTAAATAATCACTACTTTTAGCGTGTATAGAGCAGCATATCTCCACCAGACTCCATGTAAATAATCACTACTTTTAGCGTGTATAGAGCAGCATATCTCCACCAGACTCCATGTAAATAATCACTACTTTTAGCATGTATAGAGCAGCATATCTCCACCAGACTCCAAGTAAATAATCACTACTTTTAGCGTGTATAGAGCAGCATATCTCCACCAGACTCCATGTAAATAATCACTACTTTTAGCGTGTATAGAGCAGCATATCTCCACATGTAAATGGGTGAATTAAGAGTTTATTCCAACCAGACCAGAGTGGTGATTGTTGGAACAGTGGAAAGATGAACCAAGACGGCTTTTGGACGTTTTATTTAGTTTCTGTTCCACTTTGAATGAAGTGTGTTTTACAATGATAAAAGTAGTGATTATTTACATGGAGTCTGGTGGGAAAATACTGATCTGAACATTTGTCCTGTAGGGTTACATTGTGTGTGTATATGTCTGACCATCAGCGTGTTGTGGTTGATGTTCCACGTCCGGGTGGTGAGCGTGTGCGTCTCCGGGTCGACGACCGAGTCCTCCAGGACGTAGACGCGCCGGGCCATGTGGGCGGGGAACACGCGCTCCGCCCAGCCCGGCAGCCGGTTGGTTTTGGTCAGCAGGCGCCGCGACAACAGCTGGTTGCTAGTGGTGACCTCGCGGTACAGGACGTCCTCGGTGAGCACGTGGGCGCTGACACACACAAAGACCCACACAGTCAGCGTGTGTGTGCTGTGCGTGTGTGTATGCGCATGTGTGTGTGCGTGCACCTGTGTGTGTGTGCGTGCATG
The DNA here is from genome assembly GCA_026937815.1 of Etheostoma perlongum. NCBI lineage: Eukaryota > Metazoa > Chordata > Actinopteri > Perciformes > Percidae > Etheostoma > Etheostoma perlongum. The sequence goes on along the minus strand of CM049389.1, from coordinate 22,128,916 downwards.
CATGTGTGTGTGTGCATGCACCTGTGTGTGTGTGCATGTGTGTGTGCCTGTGTTGTGCCTGTGTGTGTGCCTGTGTGTGTGTGTGTGCATGTGTTGTGCCTGTGTGTGTGTGTGTGTGTGCCTGTGCGTGCGTGCATGTGTGTGTGTGTGCGTGTGTGTGTGCGCCTGTGCGTGTGTGTGTGTGTGCGCGTGCGTGTGTGTGTGTGTGTGTGTGTGTGCGCCTGCGTGTGTGTGTGTGTGTGCCTGTGTGCCTGCGTGTGTGTGTGTGTGTGTGTGTGTGTGTGTGTGTGTGTGTGTGTGTGTGTGTGTGCCCGCAGGTATTTGTCTGTATTTACCTGTATGGGTTGGGGTAGCGCTGCCAGAAGGCGGCCAGAACCTGATACCATGGACTCTTAATGTCGACCTCACTCTGGAAATACCTCCCCATGCCTACACACACACACACACACACACACACACACACACACACACACACACACACACACACTCAAAGACTCATTCAGGTACTGTGGGAAAAAGCAAAGATATATTTGGTAAATGTTTTCCTGTAACATCAACTCCATTCAATTTCTGTAATAAACAAAAAAAACTTCAGTTTAGTTATTTCTTGATGATTTTAGTCTGTATTAATCCTCAGATTACTAAGATTTGAATACTTCTTCTCTAAACGTCTCCTCTGCCTTTAAAACTTACTTTTAAAATCATTTTTGTCAAAGCAAAAAAAAAAAACGTCTGCGTTGGCCGGGAATCGAACCCGGGTCAACTGCTTGGAAGGCAGCTATGCTCACCACTATACCACCAACGCTTGCGACGACACAGCGGTCGCTGTCTGTATTTAAAGGCACCGACAGCACAGTTTAGTGAGGTCGTGAGGTTTTGACATTTTCATCTAAAATGTTCATTTTAAGGGTTAACAGACGAGCTGGTAGCTATTCTGTTAACTCAGTTGACTGTTTGAGTGTTTGTGTGTAACACTTAAATTCACATTTAGTTGGTTTTGATGCTCACTTTGTATTTAAACGTTACGCTCCTTTAGGCTTAGGTGCGCTCAATAAGACCCTCGGTTAGTTAAGTTAGTTACGTTAGTTACGTTAGTCAGCGTCAACGGTCACGGTTAAACCGTTAAGTTACTAAAAGAGCGCGACATTTGAACTGGTGCGCACTGAGCGCTAACTGCTTGCTAGCTCCTCGCTAGCTCCTAAACAACGCAGTTAGCTTATTTCTCCGTTATGTGCTAATACATTTAACATTATTAAATAATAACTAACGCCTAATTCAACCAACGGCTCTCGTAAACTAGCTAAGCTAGTGCGGTCCTAGCCGTTTGTAGCTAGCTGCGGACGCTAACCGAGGAGCTAACTGCTAGCAGCTAGCCATAGACAGTTAACGAAAGCAGCTAACTGCTAGTAGCTAACCATAGACAGTTAAATAAAGGAGCTAACTGCTAGCAGCTAACCATAGACAGTTAAAGCAAAGAGCTAACCGTGGAGCTAACTGCTAGTAGCTAACCATAGACAGTTAAAGAAAGCAGCTAACCGAGGAGCTAACTGCTAGCAGCTAACCATAGACAGTTAAAGAAAGGAGCTAACTGCTAGCAGCGAACCGAGGAGCTAACTGCTAGCAGCGAACCGAGGAGCTAACTGCTAGTAGCAGCTAACCGAGGAGCTAACTGCTAGTAGCGAACCATAGACAGTTAAAGAAAGGAGGCTAACCGAGGAGCTAACTGCTAGCAGCTAACCGTGGAGCTAACTGCTAACGTACCTGCAGTCTTTGTTTTTCAGCAGCAGCCCGGGGGACAGAGGGACAGAGCCCGGGGAACAGAGACAGTTAACACAGCAGCAGGTTAGTTTCAGGTTAGATTTGAAGCGCAGAGGACAGAAAGCAGCAGATAAAGTGCATCATAACATAGCTGCTCTTCATAATAACGGTGTACTTCCCACTCTCCTCCGCCAGATGTCGAGCTTTCATTAGTTTTAAAGTAGAAAGAAATCTGGTGTTCTTGTATTTAATGGAAGCACATTTCTGATTTGTGTGTAAGTGACACAAGGGAACAACAATCTTTGAAATTGGTCCAGTATTAACCCCGACAGTCTGCAGATTTTAAAATAATTATCCCTCATGTTGCCCTCTTGTTGCCCTCATGTTGTCCCCATGAAAGCCCTCATGTTGCCCTCATGTTGTCCTCATGAAAGTCCTCATGTTGCCCTCATGTTGTCCCCATGTTGCCCCCTTGTTGCCCCCATGTTGCCCTCATGTTGTCCTCATGTTGTCTTCATGTTGCCATCATATTGTCCACATGTTGCCCCCATGTTGCCCTCATGTTGTCCTCATGTTGCCCTCATGTTGCCCTCACGTTGCCCTCATATTGTCCTCATGTTGTCTTCATATTGTCCTCATGTTGTCTTCATGTTGTCTTCATATTGTCCTCATGTTGTCTTCATGTTGTCTTGTGTGTTTATTTCAACCAAAGCTAGAGTTGTGGTGGTTGGCAAAGTGGGAAGACGACCCAAAAAAGGCTTTTAATAGTTTTATTCACTTTACGTCGAGTTTGAATGAAGTGTGCTTTACGATGCTAAAATCACTGATTATTTACATGGAGTCTGGTGGGTTTAGAACGCAATTTCATGTTTTTTTTTGTTTTGTTTTAAATGATCTTTATCTTCAACAGAAAAGTCGACCTCCTTTGAAATCGTTCCATAATGTTGACACTTAATTTAATAAAAATAAAATTAAATTAAAAAATAAAAATAAATAAAAAATGAATAAAAATCTGAGCTTGTCAGCGGCAAATCAAGCACTTTTGTGAATGTAATACGAGATGCACAGTTATAATAATAATACTAATAATAATAATACATTTTATTTAACAGCGCCTTTCTAAGCACTCAAGGTCGCTTTACAGACAAAAAAAGACAGAAACAGGGAATTGAAAAATATAAAAAGTTATGAAAAACAAAATAGTTGCCCTATTAACTTACATTGTAGCTTGTTTCTTGCTTAATACTGTTAAGATTGTTGCTCTCATCAGTCACAAACACATACGAAAATAAGGTCCAGGTTAAAAAAATCCAACATTAGTTCTCCTTTAAGATAAAGATCTCAAAATAATGACGTGTTGGGGGGACTGGTATTACCTGGGGACCTCTAGTGGTCTGGATCAACGACCGTCACTCCCCGATGTGAGTCAAGCATGCTCAGATTTAAACGGTTTACGACATAACTGTCATACTGAAATTTGGGAAATCCATGAAATAATAAAGTTTTCTCATTACAAACAATAACAGAAGATGGAAATCATTTCAGAAACGTTGTAGCTATCTATGATTGTTTGGTTGCTAACGTTAGCTCAAAACACCATTCAACTGACAGCCTTTGTTGTGTTTGATGCTAACTTGTAGCTAAGCTAGCAGTGAACCTCCGAGGCTACTTCAGACGTTACCGAAATCTCTCGTTAGCATCTTGAGGCTACTTCAGACGTTACCGAAATCTCTCGTTAGCATCTTGGAGGCTACTTCAGACGTTACAGAAGTCACTCGTTAGCATCTCGTTAGCATCTCGGAGGCTACTTCAGACATTACAGAAGTCTCTCATTAGCATCTCGGAGGCTACTTCAGACATTACAGAAGTCTCTCATTAGCATCTTGGAGGCTACTTTTTTTGAATTAAATAATGTAATAATAACTTTATTAATCCCAAATGGGTAATAACAGTGTTTTCACTCTATTGTTATTACACACAGGCCTGAGTTACCTATGCACTAATGGAGAGATGTCAGAGTGGGGGGGCTGCCCATGGAAAGGCACCCTGAGCAGTTGGGGGTTTGGTGCCTTGCTCAAGAGCACCATGGCAGTGCCCAGAAGGTGGACTGGCACCTTTCCAGCTACCACCAACATACTTTGGTCCGGATGGGGACTTGAACCTGCGACCCTCCGGTTCCCAACCCGACCCCCTACGGACAGAGCGACTGTGGAGTTTCCTCTCACGCAGAGATACTCTGGTAAGAGCTAACGATGTGTAACCATGTGTCAGCTGATTTAACCCTCGTGTTGTCTTCCCCGTCGATCGTGCAACTATTTGTTTTTTTGCTTCAAAATTTAAAATGAAAATTTTGTTTTCCTCGTCTTATTCAACACTTTTAACACTTTTTCCCGATGTTTCTTCTCCACTTTTTTTGACGTTCTTGCCACTTCTTCCAACGTTTTTGAAGCTTTTTCCGACTTATTTGTCACTTTTTTAAATGTTCTGTTACCATTTTCTTTTTCAAATGCTAGACATTTGAATGAAACAACAATGAAAGTAGTGAACTGATCATTTATATTACTTGTAAACATTGTTCGTTTCCTAAACCCAACCTGTTTCCTAAACCCAAACCTGTTTCCTAAACCCAAACCTGTTTCCTAAACCCAAACCTGTTTCCTAAACCCAAACCTGTTTCCTAAACCCAAACCTGTACCTGTTTCCTAAACCCAAACCTGTTTCCTAAACCCAAACCTGTTTCCTAAACCCAACCTGTTTCCTAAACCCAAACTTGT
>CM049389.1:22116884-22119384 GCA_026937815.1 Etheostoma perlongum | reverse complement strand
AAACCACTGCTAAGGAGAGGAAACAAGCCTAGGAAACCACGGCTAAGGATAGGAAACAAGCCTAGGAAACCACGGCTAAGGAGAGGAAACAAGGCTAGGAAACCACGGCTAAGGAGAGGCAGCAAGCAGAAGAGATCTGTTTGGACCAGAAACACAAGGAATGGACATTAGACCAGTGGAAATCTGGGCTTTGGTCTGATGAGTCCAGGTTTGAGATCTTTGGTTCCAACCGCCATGTCTTTGCGATGGAGAAAAGGTGACGGATGGATTCTACATGCCTGGTTCCCACCGTGGAGCATGGAGGAGGAGGTGTGATGGCGTGGGGGGGCTTTGCTGGTGACCCTGTTGGGGATTTATTCCAAATTGAAGTCCTACTGAACCAGCATGGCTACCACAGCATCCTGCAGCGGCATCCCATCCGGTTTGCGTTTAGTTGGACCATCATTTATTTTCCAACAGGACCATGACCCCAAACACACCTCCAGGCTGTGTAAGGGCTATCTGACCCAGAAGGAGAGTGATGGAGTGCTGCGCCTCCACAGTCCCCGGACCTGATCCCAATCCAGATGGTTTGGGGAGAGCTGGACCGCAGAGTGAAGGCAAAGGGCCGACAGGTGCTGAGCATTCTGGGAACTCCTTCAAGACTGTTGGGAAACCATTTCAGGTGAAGACCTCTTGGAGCTCATCAAGAGAATGCCAAGAGTCAGTAAAGGGGGGCGGGGGGGTACTCTGAAGAAACTAGACTATAAGACATGTTTTCATAATTCCACATGTGTTCATTCATAGTTGTGATGCCTTCAGTGATCATCTACAATGTAAATAGTCATGAAGATAAAGGAAACGCATTGAATGAGAAGGTGGTTCCAATTCTTTGGCCTGTACTATATGTATATATATATATATATGTGTGTATGTGTGTGTGTATAAATGTGTATATGTATATTTTATTGTATTTGATTGGAGTGATGTGTTGGGAAGACTCTGACATCTATATGAAATTGAACGTGTGTCCCCCGTGCTGCAGAAGGACCAGAGACACATCGGAGCTAGCTGGACTTCATGAGTCTGGTTTTCCTTTCCAGAGCCGAGGGTGTCGACCACGCAGGACCGGCTGTGAGCGAGCGTGTGTGTGTGTGTGTGTGTGTGTGTGTGTGTGTGAGAGGTCATGTCCGGCATGACGAGCGGCGTGTGTGTGGAGAGCGACTTCTCCACCATGCTCCAGAGAAGCTCCGCCCCCTCCCACCATCACCCCAACCACCACGGTTACGGCGGACAGGGACAGGTGAGTCCTTTCAACCCTCCTGTTGTCTTCAGGTCAATCTGTATGGTCCAGGTCTCTCTCTCACACACACACACACACACACACACAAAACACACACACACACACACACAGAAACACACACACACAGACAGACACACAGACAGACACACACACACACACACACACACACACACACACACACAGACACACAGACACACACACAGACAGACACACAGACACATACATACACACACACACAGACACACAGAAACACACACACAGATACACACACACACACACACAGACACACAGAAACACACACACAGATACACACACACACACACACACACAAACACACACACACAGATAGACACACACACACAGAAACACACACACACAGACAGACACACACACACAAAGACAGACGGCACACACACACACACAGAAACACACACACACACACATACACACACACACACAACACACACACACACACACACACACACCCCACACACACACACACACACACACACACAGACACATACATACACACACAGAAACACAGACACACACATACACATACACACACACACACACACACACATACACACAGAAACACACACACACACACACACACATACTTCCTTATTTAAGTTTCACATTTACTTACCTGTAACTTACACCTGTGCTGTACAGTGACGTTCAAATATTTCAAAATAAGAGCGTTCTACCTTTGTGAGGGTCAAAACCTCGATGAAGATTTTATTGTTATAAGTGCGTTTGTATGGAGCAAGAATTAAATAATTCATTAAATTAAATGGGAAGAGGACTGTATTATTCTCACACATGTAATAAATAAATAAAATAAAAAATAATATTATTAAAAAATAATAAATGTAATCAAAGTTGTATAATTACACACCGCTCTACTGTGTGTTGAGAGCTGCTCTCCCATTGGTCGTTGCAGATGTCGGGCCTGGCGCCGATGCTGGACTACGGCTCTGAGATGGACCGGTACCGCTCGTCCATCGCCAGCTTCTACAAGACCAACGTCAACATGAACATGAACGTCTCCAACTTCCCGCAGTCCTCCAAGCTGGCGGCGCGCCTGGCGGCCGCCGGCCCCATCTTCCCCCCCGCCGCCGCCGCCAGGCTGGGCGCCATGGCGACGGCACCCTGGGGTTGCCACGACACGAACATGAACATGAACCACCCGGCGGCCGTGTTCTGGGGCCGGCC
>CM049389.1:22106884-22114384 GCA_026937815.1 Etheostoma perlongum | reverse complement strand
CAGGAATCGGCCAATCAGAATTTGGTGCGATGATGTCACAGTTGCATGTTTTTCTCCTGACGTTGTTGTTTGCAGGTACGTGTGAAGCCCATGGCGTTAGGCCTGCACGGTCTGGGATCCGACGGGTCCCCCTTCCTCTCCTCCCGCCTCGTAGCGAACCACAGACCCGCCGCAGCCAAACCGGGAAGATTAATCCGCCTCGACGAGGAACTACTTTACCACAGAGGAAAAACGCACTAACCTCAACAGGAAGTTATCCAGGACTCTGGTATTTACCCCTTTTCCACCAGCGCTAACTGGGTCTTAGTCTGGTTCTGGGCCTGGGTCTGGGCCTGGGTCTGAGTCTTGTTCTGGGTCTTATACTGGGTCTGGGCCTAGGTCTTGTTCTTGGTCTGCTGTTTTTGATGTTTTTCAACAATTTTGACATGATTGGTTTATGATAGCTCCACCCCCAGTCCCTGACATGATTGGTTAATGATAGCTCCGCCCCCAGTCCCTGACATGATTGGTTAATGATAGCTCCGCCCCCAGTCCCTGACATGATTGGTTAATGATAGCCCCGCCCACAGCCCCTGACGTCATTGGTTCTTGGTTCTAGACCAGCGAGTGTTCTGGTGGTCCTTTGGCCGTCGAAACCCAAAGAACTGGTTCGAGATTCGTCCCTCAAACCTCTGTTGTGGAAAAGGGGTAAATTAAGGACTACAACTTCACCATCCGTAGGACTACAACTACCACATCACTGTTATCTGTCTCTTTTGTCTACCTCCGCCTCAAGAACTTTAAAAGACATGTCTTTACGACCCGTGATTGGTTTTGACTGAGCCGTGTCGGTCGTCTCTGCTTCTTAACTCTCTCGGCGGTCCAGCGCCCCGCTCCGAGGAATCTGGTGGTTCGATTCTGTCATTTATTAAAATCTCAATTAGTTGCGTTTGTCTGGATTTTAATGGAAAGTTCTCAGGGCGCAGTCACACCTCCGCATGGTTTTATACGCAAAAAGCAGACGGGATAAGTCACGTTGTCGTATTTTTGTATTTGCGTAAAATGTTTCTTGTCTTCTAACGCACATTTTTACGGAGCCTCCGAGGAGAGATGGACGGGGAAAATAAAAATAAAGTAAAATAAATTCCTGAACAATCACTTTTGCGAGATCTTGACGTTGTTTTGCGAGATCTTGACGTTGTTTTGCGAGATCTTGATGTTGTTTTGCGAGATCTTGACGTTGTTTTGCGAGATCTTGTGTTTGTTTTGCGAGATCTTGATGTTGTTTTGCGAGATCTTGATGTTGTTTTGTGAGATCTTGACTTTGTTTTGTGAGATCTTGACTTTGTTTTGCGATATCTTGATTTTGTTTTGCTAGATCTTGACGTTGTTTTGCGAGATCTTGACATTGTTTTGCGAGATCTTGACTTTGTTTTGTGAGATCTTGACTTTGTTTTGCGAGATCTTGATTTTGTTTTGCTAGATCTTGACGTTGTTTTGCGAGATCTTGACTTTGTTTTGCGAGATCTTGACTTTGTTTTGTGAGATCTTGACTTTGTTTTGTGAGATCTTGACTTTGTTTTGCGAGATCTTGACGTTTTGTGAGATCTTGACGTTGTTTTGAGATCTTGATGTTGTTTTTGCGAGATCTTGACGTTGTTTTGCTCTTGTTTTGTTTTGCGAGATCTTGATGTTGTTTTGCGAGATCTTGACGTTGTTTTGCGAGATCTTGACTTTGTTTTGTGAGATCTTGACGTTGTTTTGTTGATGTTGTTTTGCGAGATCTTGATGTTTTGCGAGATCTTGACGTTGTTTTGCGAGATCTTGTCGTTTTGCGAGATCTTGACTTTGTTTTGTGAGATCTTGACTTTGTTTTGCGAGATCTTGTCTTTGTTTTGTGAGATCTTGACGTTGTTTTGCGAGATCTTGTCTTTGTTTTGCGAGATCTTGATGTTTTTTGCGAGATCTTGACGTTGTTTTGCGAGATCTTGTCGTTTTGCGAGATCTTGACTTTGTTCTGCGAGATCTTGACATTGTTTTGTGAGATCTTGACTTTGTTTTGCGAGATCTTGATGTTGTTTTGTGAGATCTTGATTTTGTTTTGCGAGATCTTGACTTTGTTTTGCGAGATCTTGACGTTTTTTTGCGAGATCTTGACTTTGTTTTGCGAGATCTTGACTTTGTTTTGCGAGATCTTGATGTTGTTTTGCGATGCGAGATCTTGTCTGTGTTTTGCGAGATCTTGATGTTGTTTTGTGAGATCTTGACTTTGTTTTGCAAGATCTTGTCTTTGTTTTGCGAGATCTTGACTTTGTTTTGCGAGATCTTGACTTTGTTTTGCGAGATCTTGACGTTTTTTTGTGAGATCTTGTCGTTGTTTTGGGAGATCTTGACTTTGTTTTGCGAGATCTTGATGTTGTTTTGCGAGATCTTGATGTTGTTTTGCAAGATCTTGTCTTTGTTTTGTGAGATCTTGTCTTTGTTTTGTGAGATCTTGTCTTTGTTTTGCAAGATCTTGACTTTGTTTTGCGAGATCTTGACTTTGTTTTGCGAGATCTTGACTTTGTTTTGCGAGATCTTGCATGTCGAGATCTCGCAAAACAAAGACAAGATCTCGCAGAAGTGATAGTTATTGTTTTGTTTTTTCCCTCCATGACACCTCGGGGCCTCCGTACACTTTGGTTGATTTCCACTCCCCAGTCCAAATAAAGGGTACATTCATCTTAATTCATCTTAATTCATCTTAATCTCAACGGGACCTGCAGAGAGTTCAGAACCAGGTTCTCTGCAGATTGGATTAAATGTTGACCCAACAGGAAACAGGAGACTCCACCTGCAGGTGAAATGCATTGTGGGAACTCGCAGGGATCCTTTGGCTAATCGGGGTAGACTCTCTGTCCCTCTCCCTCCTCTTCCTCTCCCTCCCGATCCTCTCCCTCCTCTTCCTCTCCCTCCCCCTCCTCTTCCTCTCCTCTCCCTCCTCCTCCTCTTTCTCTCCCTCCCCCTCCTCCTCTTTCTCTCCCTCTTCCTTTTCCTCTTACTTCCTCATCTTCCTCTCCCTCCCCCTCCTCCTCTTCCTCCACCCTCTTCCTTTTCCTCTTCCTTCCTCATCTTCCTCTCCCCCTCCTCCTCTTCCTCCATCCTCTTCCTTTTCCTCTTCCTTCCTCATCTTCCTCTCCCTCCTCCTCTTCCTCCATCCTCTTCCTTTTCCTCTTCCTTCCTCATCTTCCTCTCTTCCTCCCCCTCCTCCTCTTCCTCTTCCTTTTCCTCTTCCTTCCTCATCTTCCTCTCCCTCCTCCTCTTCCTCCATCCTCTTCCTTTTCCTCTACCTTCCTCATCTTCCTTTCCTCTTCCTCCCCCTCCTCCTCTTTCTCCATCCTCTTCCTTTTCCTCTTTCTTCCTCCTCTTCCTCTCCCTCCCCCTCCTCCTCTTTCTCTCCCTCTTCCTTTTCCTCTTCCTCTCCTCCTCTCCCTCCATACTCCTCTTCCTCCCTCCTACTCTTCCTCCTCTTCTTCCTCCTCCTCCTCTTCCTCTTCCTCCCCCTCCTCCTCTTGTCTCTGTGCTGAATTGTAATAAAGCTTTTCAAAGATCAGTTGTGTGATAGACGCACACCAGATGAATACAGATGTCAGGGGATTGCATCATACAATAGTGTGTGTGTGTGTGTATGTGTGTGTATGTGTGTGTATGTGTATATGTGTGTGTGTCTGTGTGTGTGTGTGTGTGTATGTATGTGTGTGTATGTGTGTGTGTGTGTGTGTGTGTGTGTGTGTGTGTTGCTGTCAGAGAAAGAGAGAGAGAGACTCGTTGTCCCTGACGACGGTGTTCCGTGTTGCCTGGCAACAGCGCTAACAATGGGCCTGCCACCAGTGTTCTAGAATGTGGGCGTGGCCTGACAGAGCGCGGGAGAAAGGGGGGGAGAGAGGGGGGGGTCAGTTCTGTCCGCTTGTCACCAAAAACATTGAGATGTAAATGATTCATAATCGTCTTAAATCTGAAAATAAAACAAGTTTTATTTAATCAGCAACCACTTCATTTATATATTTATTTATAAATAAATACATTTATATATATATTAATATATTTTTTGTTTTTTTATAATAATAATAATGTATACTTTATTAATCCCACAAGGGGAAATAACAATTTACACTCTGTTGTTATTACACACAGGAACTACACACACATGCTCAGTACTATACATGCACTAATGGAGGATGTCAGAGTGTGGGGGGGGGGCCGAGCAGTTGGGGGTTTGGTGCCTTGCTCCAGAGCACGTCGGCAGTGCCCAGAAGGTGAACCAGCACCTCTCCAGCTACCAGTCCACCACCAGACTTTGGTCCGTACGGGGACTTGAACCAGCGACCCTCCGGTTCCCAAGGTATGTGTGCATCTCTGTGTGTGTATGTGTGTGCATGCATGTGTGTGTGAAAGAGAGCGTGTGTCTCTTTGTGCATGCGTGTGTGTGTGTGTGTGTGTGTGTGTGTGTGTGTGTGTGTGTGTGTGTGTGTGTGTGTGTGTGTGTGTGTGTGTGTGTGTGTGTGTGTGTGTGTGTGTGTGTGTGTGTGTGTGTAACAGCCATTTAATGGATCCCTGATAGTCTTAATTAGTGGGAAGTCTCTCCCTCGAGGCTCGTTATTGCTCTTAGTTCTCCTCCGGAGGAAGAGGGGAAAGAAGAGAAGGAAGAGAAAGAAAAGAGGTGGAGGAAATGGAGAAGGAAGAGGGAAAGAAGAAAGGAGTAAAAGAAGAGGGAAAGGAGTGAAAGAAGATGGAAAGAAGGGAAGGAGTGAAAGAAGAAAGGAGTGAAAGAAGGGCGGTGGCTCCATCTGCTGGTGAGAAACACAAACTGCACCAACTCATGTTCTCAAGTCAAAACTACCAAAATACAATATATATTATATAATAACATGATTGATATATTTTTTTCATGTATTATTATATTGAACAATGACAGCAGTCCACAGATGTGCTGTCTATAATATATAATAATAAATATAAATAATACAGTAGGCAGCAGAAACAGCTTCATCATCTTTATTAAAAGATCAGACAATGAAAATATAAAAAATCAGCAGTTCTTATTTTCTCCAGTTTGTCCTGCAAACAGTCCGCAGTGTGTGTGTGTGTGTGTGTGTGTGTGTGTGTGTGTGTGTGTCCTACGTGGCCGTATGTGTGTGTGTGTGTGTGTGTGTGTGTCCGTCCTACGTGGCCGTTTGTGTGTGTGTGTGTGTGTGTGTGTGTGTGTGTGTGTGTGTGTGTGTGTGTGTGTGTGTGTGTGTGTGTGTGTCCGTCCTACGTGGCCGTGTGTGTGTGTGTGTCCGTCCTACGTGGCCGTATGTGTGTGTGTGTGTGTGTGTGTGTGTCCGTCCGACGTGGCCGTTTGTGTGTGTGTGTGTGTCCGTCCTACGTGGCCGTGTGTGTGTGTGTGTGTGTGTGTCCTACGTGGCCGTATGTGTGTGTGTGTCCCAGACGTTTTTCACCGAGCGTTCTCCACCGCCCGGCGACTCCACGTCTGAACCGGACGAGCTTGAGTCCCTCCGGCTCTCATGGCTGCCCGCAGTGAGTCGAGAGTTCTTTGGCGGCAAGTCGGCGGGGAGAGCGCGTCTAGACCCGGCCGACGGCGAGCTGGACCCGGCCGACGGCGAGCTGGACCCGGCATCAAAGTGGTTTTCAGGTCGCAGACGAGAGTCGGGTTCGCCGGGAGACTCGGACCGGCGGCGGCCATTTTCACGCCATGCTAAGGTAGCGGAGGCTTCGTGGTTCAAGCGTCCGTCAAACGGGTACACGACAGAAGAACGCACGGCGACGGCGGCGTGACTGGCCGACGGTGACGGCGTGTCGGGCGCCGCTCCGGGGCTTCTAGGAGTCGCGTTAAAGGGCAACGAAGCGCCGCCGGAGGACGGCGAGGGATCGACGGATGAGGCGTCGCTGAGGTAAACTCCTGAGAGAACGGCGCCGTTTGCCGATGGGCACTCCGAGGAAACACTTATGGAAGTGTGGGCGTCGGCGTGTGGTGCCTGGCGGCCGTTTAGGACGTCGTTACTGCGTGCCGTGGAGGTCGAGGCCCTCCCGTCTTCGGGGCTGTAAGTCCTCGCCAAATAGAAGCCGGCGGGAGACGAAGTCTCATCACGGCCGACGTGTTTCTCTCTCATCGACGAATCAAACTCCAGATGTGAGAAGAAGTCACTCGAGGAACTACTTTCCGACGCAGATGAAGCGCGGGAGTCGGCAGCGGGGTCGTGACTCGGCGAGCGTACGCCGGCGGACGGCGTACTGACTCTCGAGTGAGCGTTCGGGCGGGAGTCGACGGGTGCGAAGCGAGCGTGGGAATGCGCGTCGTCGGCTGGAACGCCGCCAGCGGAGGCGGGCTCTCCTCTCAGCGCCAAAGCGCTCGTAAAATGGCGTTTCAGCGTTGAAATAGGCGGGATGTCCTGGCTCTCGCCACGCACGCCAGCAGAGTGAAGGTCAGCGTCGCCGGGCAACAACCCGCCGCCGGCGGGAGCTGCTGCGCCCGTCGAACGCTTTCTGAGGTTAGAATTAAAGTCGGCGGGAGAACTGACGCCGGCGTGTGCGTGCGGTGCGAAGGGAGTCGGGTTTAGGCCGACGGCGTGTTTGTGTTTTAACGGCGGCAGCGTGTTTCTGTCGTACGGCCGCGGCGTGGCGTCTTTAGCTTCCTCGCCGAAGCCGCTCTCCTCCGGGCGCTCCAGAGGCGGCGGCGGGCGGGCGGAGGCGCGGCGCGGCGGCGAGTCTACGCCCAGGCGCCGCTCGCCCGGCAGGTTATAAAGTTGAGGCTCAAAGTCGAACGGAGCGCCAGGTTTCGGCGCAGCTATTCCCGCCAGGTCGTCCAGGATGGTTGCTAGGAGACGGCTGTCAGAGTTCGGGACGCCCGGGTCGTTTCCCGCCGCAGCGTCTCTGCGATCCGGCGCCTTCGTCTCGCCCCGCGCCGCTTCTTGGTCTCCGTGGTTATCCTCGGCGGGCGATCCCGGCGGCGAGCGGCTGTCCACGTTCTCCACGTCCACGTCGGCGCCGTCGGACCCGCGGTCCAGGATGCGGGCGGGGAGCCGGGCGAGGTCGGCGGCCACGGCGGCGGAGTGCAGCGGCGGGAGAGGAGGGAGGTCGGAGAAGTCGACGGTCTGCTGGCTGCTGAGCGGACTGCTGCTGGCGCTGCCGCCGCTGGCGTTGTCGTTGCCATGGCTACTGTCGCTGTCGAGGGTGATGATCACCGGGGAACTGAAACACAGATGGAGGTCAGACGTAATGTTACTTTACAAAAATAGATTTTGGTTTAGATAAATAGATAAATGTTTTTTGCACACGATCAAAGCGTCAAAAACACAAAAAACGTTAAAAGCGCCGGCAGTAGAAAGCGATGCCGGCGTGCGCCCGGCGTACCTGCTGAGTCGGGGGGCGTGGCGGCGCGGCCTCCGGCGGCGCTTGGCGGCGTTCCCGGCAACCGTTCCCTCGTAGATGATCTCCACGCTGGGACTCCGCTCGGCTCGGCTCCGCCGCTTCCTGCTGCCG